>JAOXYA010053931.1:0-12101 GCA_028565675.1 Sorex palustris | reverse complement strand
GCCTGCTCAGATTGGGACTGGGCCTCCTCCACCCAGATCCCCCATCTTCCAGTATGTAGGCATTACACCCACCAACTTCCCCCAGTGCTGTGTAACCCCATAAATGGCCAAGACCTAGAGACTATAAAACCCAGCTCCTGGAAGTGCACAGCCACATTTGCAGCCACATGACTTCTTATTATCTAGCTCTTACTTTGGAGAACCTGGCAGGCTACCAAAAGTATCCTGCCCACACTTCAGAGTCTGGCAAACTTCCTGTGGCATATTCAATATGCCAAAAACCAGTAACAATGATGGGTCTCATTCTCCTGACCCTGAAAGAGTCTCAAATGTGGCACTTTCTAAAATCTCAGGGCTAGGATGAAGGAGACGTTACTGGTGTCTGCTCGAGGAAATCGATAAACATCAGGATGACAGTGACAGTGATACAAATAAAAGACATCTGACAACAGAGCAGGGCCAAAGAATTGGTGGACAAAATGTATATAGCTAGCTGTAGCACTGTAGCACTGTCCTCCCGTTGTTCATCGATTTGCTCAAGCGGGCACCAGTAATTCGATATGCCAAAAACAGTAACAAGCCTATCCAGTGTGAGACTTGTTACTGTTTTTGGTATATTGAATAGCCACGGGGAGCTTTCCAGGCTCTGCCATGCGGGCGGGATACTCTCGGTAGCTTGCTGGGCTCTCCAAGAGGGATGGAGGAATCGAACCCAGGTTGGTCGCGTGCAAGGCAAATGCCCTACCCACTGTGCTATTGCCCCAGCCCATAGCTAGCTACTGATAAGATTTTACTACTAGTTTGCATCAACTAACATTTCATGACTTAAGAGTGGACCCCTCCAGAACGGAAGAGTGAAATACCAGTTTTTGGAATAATTCAGATTCTGCTCTATTTCAAAAGAGAGGCATTAAGGATTATTAGAGAACATGCAGGTTTTAGAATCAGAAGATGAGTTAAATTGTCCCGCTCAATAGTTACGAAGTCTCTCACTCATTCACTGGACAAGCATTTACTGAGGTTTTAAGATACCAGAAATCATGTGCATCTTACTTGCCAGGTTCACCCGTGTTTGATCTGTGTAATCTAGATAGGACGAAGCTTAAACACAAGGTGAAGCCCCAAGTGGTAGACAGACGGTCCTGAGTGCTGTGTGCCCAGGTGCTGCATGGCCCCAGTGGCCCCCCAAAATGCCCTCTTTTTTTCCACAACAATAGTGATCAAAACGTGGGGGGGTGAGGAAAGAGAGATCGAGAGTCCAGATTGTTATGAGTATCTAGGAAGAGACACAACCTAAAATTGGGGTGAGAAGGTGTTAAAAAGGCCTCACCAAGGAAATGACACCTATCCTGGGTGAAGAGGATCCACAAGGCAAATGGGGAATAGAGAAAACCAAGGCGGGGTGTGGGGTGGGAAATGGCTCCACTGTTAGCACCTGAAAGGTTCCATTTGCCTAAGGGACGCCTGGGCTGGATCCTAGGGGCCCCCAAGCACAGCGCCAGGAGACACCCCTGAGTACTGTCACCTGTGGGTGACCCTCCTAGAAAGGAGAGACAGGAAATAATACCTCATATTATCAAATTAAGAACTGTGAAAGTATGCGTACAATAAAGAAAAAAGTGTATTTAACATTCATGAAAATAACTGTAAAGAAAGTGATACATAGCCAGGAGCTAGGGGAGGAGGAATGGGAAGTGACTGCTAATAGATACTGGGGATGATGAAAATTTCTGGGATTAGAATGGTCACAGAACTTTTGTGAATATACTAAAACTTAATGAACTGAATTTTCTAGAAGGATGAGTTTAGGAATATATGAGCTATATGTCAATTTTAAAAAATGTTCAAATCTCATTCAAGTCATTGTTGTACCTTTATGATTTTATTGGTGCAGTCCTGAATGCTACTGAGAGTATCTCGCCCGCACGGCAAAGCCTGGCAAGCTACCCATGGTGTATTCGATATGCCAAACACAGTAACAAGTCTCAAAATGGAGACGGTACTGGGCCCGCTCGAGCAAATCGATGTAACAACGGGAGGACAGTGATAGTAACAGTCCTGAATGCTTAACATACATGTCATTTGTAAATGAAAAGGATCATAAACAATCTACATATTCTCAAATAAGACTGCTGAAATCGCACAATACACTCGTAATGTGGAATATCATGTCATGATAGATTGTGTGGTTTTGTTTGGGGGGGGTGTCAGAGGCAATATCTGGCTCAGGTCACTCCTGGGGGTGTCAGAGGTGGAAGCTGAGTCTCCTGCAAATAAATCCTGTGCAAGGCGGTCCTTGGGCTGTCTCCTTGGTCCTATGTTAGAGATTCTAATTTTAAACAGAGGGCCAGAGATGTGGTTAAAGTGTCCTTCCCATGCCCTGCTATGTGAAGCCCTGCATCTGGATCATGGCTGCCCCTCAAACACTGCTGGGAGTGACACTTAGGACATTCTGAGCACTACTGGGCCGAAGCACCATGTGGAATGGCCCAGAACACAAAATAAAATACAGGTATACATGTTTATGAATAAAATACTTTTGTATTGGTACCCAGTTCAGTAAAATAGGAAAAGGTGGCTAAGACAGAGGTTAAGAGACAGCTCACTAGATATTCCTTTCATCTTTAAAGTTCTGTACACTGCAGCTGCATTTCTTATGCAAAGTTAATAATATTAAGACACTTGAGAGTGTGCTCGAGGCTACTCCAATCTCTGTGCTCAAGAGTGATTCCTGGTGGTGCTCAGGGAACCATGCGTGTGCTGGAGGCTAAGCAAGGCAAGCTCTTACATCCTATACTGTCTATAACATCGCTGGCCCTTAAAATTAAGAAACTTCAACCAGTATTCTATTCAGTGTATAGAATAAGGAATTATAAAAGGTGACACAGGAGAGGTAATTGGCATACTGAATACATCAGGAGCCAGGCTCTGCTACGTGCTCTGGACTTACATCTATTGACATATCTAAGCTAGGAGAAAGACATGGTGATTTCTCCATTTAGAAAAATATCTGGACACAAACTAAAGAAGCACTGAAGTGCGAAATCACTTGGGAGTTAATTTAGTGCTGAGAGTTAGAGACATGTACTATAGAAATGATGCTAAACCAAGCTAGGGCAATGGTAGTTAGGATAAATAAAAAGGTCTGAACAGGCCCAAGAGATCGCTCAAAGGGCTGGAGAGCAAGTCCCCAAGCACTGCCAGGTCCCTGCCCCCAAACGAACACCAACTATCAATTTTTCACGTGCAGAAGAGTGTCTTCATTGGACCATGAGAACAAACAAATGTAACTACTAACATGAACATCCCTCTTTTTGTTTTGGATATTGGGTGACTCCCTGTAACTCTCCAGGGCTACTCCCCGCTGTGTGCTCAGAGGTGCAGGTGACCGGAAGCCAGGTCTCCTGCACCGACAGCATGCATCCGGGCTACTGAACTCTTTCTCTGGCCCCATATATGGACTTTTTAGGAGTAAAGCGCTGTAGCACTGTCCTCCCACTGTTCATCGATTTGCTCGAGTGGGCCCAGTAACATATTTATTGTGAGACTTGTTGTTATTGTTTCTGGTATATTGAATACGTCACGGGTAGCTTGCCAGGCTTTGCCGTGTGGGTGAGATACTCTAGGTAGCTTGCTGGACTCTCTGAGAGGGGCAGAGGAATCGAACCTGGCTTGGCCGGTTCGGTTCTGTGCAAGGCAAACTCCCTACCTGCTGTGCTATCGCTCCAGCCCCTAGGAGTAAAGCATTACATATAAATAACCATGCAATTAACTTCTTTTCTATTTGCCTACATGTAATATGTTTACTGACAACTAATTATGAAATGTAATGCGAGGATCAGGTGGGTGATAAACATTTCAATACTGGTCAGTGTGATCTAAACAGGCAACGTCAAAGTACTATTTCTTACCTGCTCTTGTCTCTGTTCAGCAAATGGCAGTTGACTGTGGCAACCAAGATGGCAAGCATATTGCTCATCAGATTGGGAATACGCTTCTGTACATGCTGTAAGAGAAACCAGTGAAATTACAAAAGGCAGGCCGGAAAGTAAAGGATTTGGCATTTTATAAAAATTTGGTTTTGGGGGGTTGGTATCTCTCGTGGTGTTCAGGGGACGGGGGCGTAGGGTGGCAGAGGGGGGGCCCTCCTGATGAAAGCATGGTACCGACATTTGGTGACAGTGTGGCAGTGCTCAGGGTGCTTGAGGGTTCCCAGGGAGACACCCAATCTTGCTAGGACATCATGTGCTGATGGGGATCTCACTCGGGGCCGTGTCCATTCCTGGCATGTGCCCCATGCCTGGGAATCATCTCATGGCTCTTACAAATAAATCTCATACTGAAAAAGCATCTCATCAACAGGAATCTCCAAATTTGGTAATAAATGTAAATTATTTTAATAAATCTCCCTAACTTCTACCACAAGTCCAACGTCTCAAGTATGAATCTTAGTTATACTTAGGCGAGGGATATATGACATTAACATGAGGGATTCTCTGTGGCTGAAGTTTGGAAAGCAGAAAACTGGGACTGGCATATTGAACTTCTGGCTCCATCTGTTGACTGTATGTGATCTGAGCAGAACTGGTGAGCCCCTCTGATTATTATTTCCTATGTGTTTAAAATGAAAATACCACCACCCACTTGGTTGAAAGAATACGTATTTCAGTGATTTATATAAATATGTATATATCACTATCACTATCACCCCGTTGTTCATCGATTTCCTCAAGCGGGCCCAGTAACATCTCCATTTGTCCCTGTCACATGCTAGTGTAGCCCGATGACATATTGGGGGCTCTTTCAGGGTCAGGGGAATGAGGACCATCATTGTTACTGTTTTTGGCATATCGAGTACTCCACAGGGAGCTTGCCAGGCTCTGCCGTGCAAACGGGATACTCTCAGTGACTTGCCGGGCTCTCCTAGAGGGATGGAGGCTTTTGGGGCAGCCGCTAATCACCTTTACAGGTGTTCCCAGTCAGGCATATATATGGGCATGATACTCAGTAGCCTGCCGGGTTCTCTGAGAGCAAGAATTAGAGAATAAGAGGTCGCGCGGCCGCAAATGTATATTTATATAAAACTGCTACAGAAATCACCTAATTGAGAAGAATATGTAAATAGGAAGAGAAAAATAATACAAAATCCAATTAGTCCAATATCCTAAATTCTAGAAAAACTGAACTTAGAAAATGTTCTATAGATGCTCCTAAAGTTAAAATGGCTCGTTACCAGGTATAATCTCATTAATCTCCTCACTTAGTTCACTAGAACCATTTCTTTGAATGGAACACTCCTTTATAAAAATTCCATTTTTATTTACAACCCAATTACATCTTTCCACCGTTTCTCAAAGGTGCGCAAAAACTGTGGTGAATAGTTTTATGTACTAAGATGCCAGTTTGGAGCCTGCGCAGTGGAGAGGAGGACGGTGATCCTGTGGAGACTGTACCTGAGTCAGGGCATACTGACATGGAGAAAGGTTGCTCCCCTTAGGCTGAATACACGCATATGACTTAATGAACGGGGAAAATTTCCTTAGAGTCCTTTAAAAGGCTAAATGTCAATTTTGTCCAGATTGCAGGTTTCTTTTATTAAACACATCTTTTTCAGCAAAAAGGAATAGATGAAAAAGACTTTGATTCTTTTACTGGCATACACAACAAAGAATTCACCGCTAAATAATGAGTCAAAGGCCCAATTCAGTAACAAATCAAAATTGGTTAGACCAACCAATTTTTCTACACTGAAAGGCTTAGGAAAGTCAACCACTGAAAAGTTAGTGATGAATTATGAGCAAGGTAATTATTACTGTATTTGTAAAACTCAAATCCTTCGTTAAATAAAGGTATCCAATCCACAGTACAAGAAAAAAATACTGTTTCATCAAATTTAATGTCCATGAAATTTCTAGCAGCGGTTACTAAAATTCTAACTTCATGATAATTAAAATGCTAGTTTAAAAGGATGTTTGTCAGGCCAGAGAGACAGAAAGGCGCTTGCACTGAATGCAGCCAAACTGGGTTCCATCCCTGTCATTCCATATGGTCCTCAGGACTGTTCCCTGAGTGCAGAGCCACCAGTAAGCTCTGCGCACAGCCAGGCATGGCCCCAAAACAAACAATAAAAACAGAATGTCATTTTATGAGTAGAAAAAAAAATTAAGTAGAACATAACTCAAAGAAGAAAACAACATTATGCAATATAAATCTTTCGGAAAAGCGCACTGAACGATATTCCATAGCCATGCCTCCAGACCCTGCACCACGCTGTTTTATTCGGGGCAACCTGGGGTGGGAGTGGGGGGGTGAGGCCCCTCCCCACCTCAACAGAGCCAGCCCCAGCAGCCACAACTTTCGGAACTCAACCGCCACCATGTTCACGGCTACTCTCCACAGGCTTGGACAAGCCTCACCCATGAGTAAATCTATTCCTGGACATCTCGTACTTTACATATCAATATACCAAGAGTAGTAGACCACAATTTTATTGGGTTTAAAGTAGAAGGGAACCACCCTTACAGGGGAATATAGTTATACAGATAAAGATTTAAGCACACAAGGCTCAACCTTTAACAACATGCTACTCATCTCTTATAGAAGGGCTCAATGGCTCCTGCGTGAAGTACAATCTTCACACATATTCCTCTAAGAAAACTTTGTCTTATTTTTAGTGGATTATTTATAATAAGCGATAAAAAATAAATCATTTCAGTTCTGCTTTGGGGGCAGGGTTTGGGGTTCGGGATGGAAATATGGGAAGGTGTAATGGTGGTTGGATTGATGTCTGATTATTAAATGTAATCAAATGTTGTGAACAACTTTATAAAAATAACATTAAAAAAAATAGAAAAGAGAAAACAACATTATAATGCTGTCGTTAACAAAGCATTTTACCTGATTCACATTCCAGTTTGGTCCGATTTAAATCAATTCCATCATCCACAAACTGACAAATTGAAAACAGTCTGCAGCCTCTCTGACATGCGTACAACTCCTCCTCCTAGGAAAGTTCAAGAACAGGGAGGATTAGCAAAAAAATTTCCCCCCTGGGGGGAAAAAGTAAAAAAGAAAGCAAAATTAGTAGGGTTAATCATCAACTATCCCATCAGTTTTATAACTTAAGGAGGCAGGGAGATTTACAGGAATCATACAACGAGATTATTTCAGTGTCTTACTTCTATAGTGGAACCCAAGAAAGAAGCCCAGGAGGCAAAAACAGAAACTTCCTCCCAGAGCCGCTGATCCTATTCCGTAGGAGAAAATTTGACATAAGGCGAAGTGAGATCATCAGAACTTCGACATATGCAGAAACGAGTGAGCAAGCGCGTACCAACAGCATATGTCTATAATATGAATATTTCACACAAACCATCCGGCTTATCAGAAAGTCACCACGACTAGCCTCACAGGGCAACTGCTGCCAGAAAACACCCTAGCACAAACAAGGGTGATAGTGTGTGCAGGGGAAGGCCACTGGCAACCAGCTAGATCTGGATGAAAACCTCTTAGGTGAGTGACGCTGCACAAGTGTCTTTTACCTATGGAATCTCAGCTTTCTTACATAGAAGAAGAGACTAGCGACAATTTATCTCAAACGCCCTCAATACAGTGTCAGGGACATAGAAAGTGCTCAGTAAATGACGGTGTTAATCATAATTTTCTGTTTGTTTGCTTGCTTGCTTTTGGGGGTGGTGGTTATGTTTAGCCACTCAGCTGTGTTCGGGGCTTACACCTGGCTCTGTGACCAGGAATGACTCCTGGTAGTGCGTGGGGGTTGTGGGGCATGTGTGGTGCAGGGGATTGAAGCCAGATTGGGTATATGCAATGCATGTACCTTACCCGCTGTAATATCTGGCCTCTACAATAGATTTTCTTTTCCTTATCGAAAACAACAGTTCAAGCCATAATATATGTGTGGGATCTCAAGATAAGAATAAATTCATCATACGTTTGTAGAAAAAATACTTAATAAGACTAAGGACAATGTCTTTTTTGTTGTTTCTGGACCACACTTGGCTGTTCTCAAGGTTTATTTATGCCCAGGACTAACTCCCAACTCTACGCTCAGGGGACAGTGTGAGGTGCCTGGTATCAAAACTGGTCAGCCGGGTAGGGCGTTTGCCTTGCACGCGGCCGACCTGAGTTCGATTCCCAGCATCCCATATGGTCCCTGAGCGCCACCAGGAGTAATTCCTGAGTGCAGAGCCAGGAATAACCCCTGTGCATTGCTGGGTGTGACCCAAAAAGCAAAAAAAAAAAAACAAAACAAAAAACCACAACCTGTTCAGCCGTGAACAAGGCAAGGGTCTTCCCTCTGTACCATGTCGCTGGCCCAAGGACAATCCGGGTTTTCATTCATAAAGTAACTACAGTATTTGAAATAAATCAGCCCATGTGGCACAGTAAGCCACCATAAGTTACTGTATGGTCCACTGGGTACAAACTGGCAGGCATCGAGGAAGGAAGGAAAAGTGTGTGCACACTGCCAGTTAGTGACCGATGGAATACAAAGGCAGGCGTTCCCTACTGGAGGATTATCAGCAGCAATAACGCAACGAGAGCCCGCTACGGTCTAGAACCACACAGTAATACTTCCTACACTGCTCTGAAGGCAGCACATTTTTTTTGGACCCAAGTTTTGGTTACACTTACAGTTAAGGTGAAACTGAAAGAATTTTTACCATTCAGATCGATTTCGTGCCTGAGTGGCTTTTCCAGGCTTCATAAAAACAGTGGAAGAATTCTCTTCTGTCTTTGCAGCATCACATATTTCTCTGCATCTCTCAGAGAGGAAACACGCCAACCCTACTGCATGCCATTTCATGTTTTCTTTCCTGCATTAAGGCAACCTGTAAGTCCCCCCACCCCATTTTCAGAATAGATTATGGCACAGTAAAAACAGCCGAGCTTTAGGAATCGGCCCTGTTTTAAAGTCCAGCCTCTTATTTCTTCTGTACAAACTTGAGTATGACTGAATTTCTCAGTGTCAGTTTCCTTAACTGTAAAACAGGGGTAATATTTATGTCAATCTTGAATATGAGGGCTATACATTTTTATCTATAATATCATTATTATGCTATATGATCTAACATACAGCATTCTAATAATATATTTAATAAGCAGCCACAATATGCAGGCTAACTTTTAAGGCACCATACAATATGGTCACGTAAGAGGCACTCAATAGCTATTAAAAATATTTGGGGCTGGAGAGATAGTACAGAGGATAGGGCACTTGCCTTGCAGGCAGCGGATCCAGGTTCAATCCCTGGCCCCTCATATGGTACCTCGAGCCTGTCAGGAGTAATTCCTGAGCACAGAGCCAGGAGTAACCCCTGAGGCATTTCTGGGTGTGGCCCAACAGTCCCCACCCCCCCTACAAAATTAGAATATCTTAGGGCTGGAGCTATAGTACAGTGGCTAGGATGCTTGCCTTGCATGTGGCTGACCTGGATACAAATCCCGGCATCACAAATGATCCCCTAAGTACAGAGCCAGGAGTCAGCACTGAGCACAATAGGATTCGGGCCAACCCCGTTTCCCCTCAAAAGAAAAAAAAAGATCACATCCTATTCACATCCTATTCCAAGTGTTTCCTGTTCTAGACAATATTATTATTCACGTAAAAATTTCACACCCTATTCATTCCAAATGACTAGCAAGGAAAAGGGGCTAGTCGCCAAACAATGCCAGCTAATAACCTCAAGGATACTATTTATAGATTTTATAAGCATTTTTAAATCCTGAGTTAAGTCAACTGTTCTCTCATTAATCAGCACTACCAATACTAAACACATCAGACTGGTTTTAAGATATACAGCAGAAGAAATAACTATCTATTGCCATGAATCAGGTACTATTCTAATAGTGCCTTATATATTATCTTCAGTCCTCACATTAGGTCTGTAAAAGGGGTGAGTTTTTGCCTTTTTTTTTTTTGTAACTGGCAAAATGAAGCTAAGAGATATAAAATGACCAGCAAAGGCACTTAGTAAAAATGACACTGGGACTGGAACCTACATTTGTATGGCTGTAGAGCCCATACCTTGTTAAAAAATGACCAGGCTGGCTCTAATCAGTTTATTAATATGATTTATGTCTCCTGTATTTGGACCAGACCAATTATGCCACTGCGCTTTTGAGGAAAGTTAAAGGGTGAAATTATAGTAAAATATTCACAAACAGGTCAAGAAGCTTGCTTTCTTGCAACAAACAATACTGAGTCATTACAATAAGATTTCTATTTGCAAAAACCTGACCCAGAGATGATATGCAAGCATCGAAATTAATTTCTTACAACACACTGCTTTTTTCTGAAAGGCAGAGTATTCCAGAGGTGGACCAACAGAGGTTATTAATAGTTTTAATCCAACTTTACAAAGGAGGCAGCATGAGGTACCCAACCCGAGGGCTCAACTACTACTATGGAAAAATGACTTTGGGCAAGTCATGGAAGCCTTGCGGGGCTCCCTTTCCTCCACGGAAAAGCCTGCTCTGCGAGGTGGTCATGAGAATTCAGAATGTTGGGTCAATCTCTTATCATACTAGCAAAAAACACAAGCTACCGCATTCATGCATTTTAAGGAGTCAGATGACTTAAAGAGTTCCTGAAGAGAATATCTTCAAAGATGAAAAGTGACTTGGAGATACCAAGTGTCAGAAATCTGGATACTATAAAAGTTCCTCAAGTCTACGGAAGTGCCTCTATTTGAGACGGCTGAATTTCCATCCTAGCATTCTAGTTTATATTGCATTGTTAGGAAAACATACAAGAGAAAAACAAAAAAAGAAAGAAAGAAAGAAAAAGAAAAAACCAGCAATCCTTAACGGTGAAAAACAAAACTCCCCTTAATTCCAGGTCAAATCGGTATTCGTGAAGATGAAGGGCTGGGCTGGATACAAATGCGTAAGAAACATAACTGACAAGGAACATACTGATACTAAGGGCGGCATCCACCGAGGTAGGTCTCTAAGTCGGGTTCCCACCTCCCTGCCCTGTTCCATCCACCTTAGAACCCAACACTCCCGCCTCCCGCTACTCCCTGAAAACACCCACGCAGCAGTGAGCAGGAGACATCTGGGAAGGGAGAGGGTCTCGCAGGCCTGGCAGCCCCCGCCGCGGGGGTGGCGGGCCTCCAGCTCCCCTGACCGCAGCGGGCAGAGGACGGCCGGACAGCGAGTGGACAGTCAACAGTGCAAACGGCAGCGGACGCAGGAGGGCGAGGCCGGCCCGGCCAGCCAGCCGCATCGGCCAAACGCTCCGGCCGGCTGGCTCGGGGCCGCGGGAGAGGGTCCCGGGCGGGGGGCGCCGGGGGGAAGCGACGCCAACCCGGCATGCAAGCAAGCCCATCTCTCCCGTTCTTCGCGGTTTGGGGGTCCCCCGCCAGGGCCTCTTCCCGGCTCTGCACTCGGGGCTCCCTCCGGGCTGGGCTCGCGGGACCATATGGGGGTGCCGGGCCCCGAGCCGGGCTGGGCACGGCGGGCGGGGCAGGCGAGCTCGCCGGCCTCTCGCCCCCCGCTCCCCCGCCCACCACCAGCCCTCGGGGGTCTCGCTCGGGTCACGCCCCGCGCCCAGGGTGCAGCCCCCGCAGCCGCCGCCCCCCGACCCCCCGCGCTCGGGAGCCGCCGCCGTTCCCTCGCAGCCCCGCAGCCCAGCTCCCGGGGAGGGGGGCAAAGGGGTCGCGTCGGGCTCGGCCCTCGGGTGCCCCCCACTTCCGGTCAGCCGGGGAGCCCCCGCGCGGCAGGCACCGGCCCTACCTTGGGGTAGGTGTGCAAGGGGTAGGTCAGCTGACAGGCCCGGTGGCAGGACGCCGTGTCGCCCAGCACCGAGTCAAAGGCCTCCGCCGCGGCGGTGCCCGAGCCCCCGGCCAGCGCCACGGTGAGCAGCAGCAGCAGCGGCGGGAGCCCCAGCCGGGCCCCGGCCCAGAGGTGCCCCCTCGGCGCCATCTTGGTTGCCTCTGTCACCGAGCTCCGCGGCCGGGAGGCTGTTTTCCTTCCAGGCGCTGCTGGGCTCCGCAGGGCCGGACCCCCTCCCTCCCCGCCCCGCGGCCGCCGCTTCCGCCTCCGCCGCCGTCCGCCCGGCCCCGCCCCGCCCGGCC
>JAOXYA010053918.1:0-12101 GCA_028565675.1 Sorex palustris | reverse complement strand
ATCATTGTATGACTGAAACCCAAGCACAAAAATTTGTAAGTCTATAACTGTACCTCATGGTGTTTCACTAATAAAAAAAATAAAAATTTTTTAAAAAAATGCTCATTTTATACTCTTGGCAAAATATCCCTGTATTAGAGAACCGGAGAAACCTGTATTTGGTTTATGATGGCTCAACCCTTTGATTCAATATAATATGCTGAATCATCCCAATAATATAGCACCGTCCTCCCATTGTTCATCAATTTGCTCAAGCAGGTACCAATAATGTCTCCATTGTGAGACTTGTTGTTACTGTCAAATATACCATGGGGAGCTTGCCAGGCTCTGCCATGTGGGTGGGATACTCTCGGTAGCTTGCTGGGCTCTCTGAGAGGGACGGAGGAATCAAACCTGGGTTGCCCATATGCAAAGCAAACGCCCTACTTGCTGTGCTATTGTTCCATCCCACCCTGATAATATACATATCCATAAATCTCAGGAAGATGAAAGAGGTAAATTTGACTTGAACTTAGACATTTTTCTTTATTTTTCTTGAAGTCCTTTTTCTGGGTACCCGTTTTCATCAGTGATTTTTTTTCATGTACCTATTGGTGTATTTTCTTTTCTTTTTTTAAAAAATTTTTTATTAGAGAAACACTATGAGGTACAGTTGTAGACTTACAATTTTTTGTGCTTGGGTTTCAGTTATACAATGTCGAGTACCCATCCCTCCACCAGTGCCCATTCTCCACCACCACTAATCCCAGTATCCCTCCCACCTCCCATCCCCCCATCCTACCCTGCCTCTGTGGCAGGGCATTCCCCTTTGTTCTCTCTCCTTTTGGGTGCTGTAGTTTGCATAAGAGGCATTGAGTGGCCAGCATTTTCGGTCTATAGTCTACTTTCAGCATGCATCTCCCATCCTGGGCAGATCTTCATCATTAATTTTTACCTTGACAATTACTCATGTTGAAAGTCCCGAGTCACCTTTTATGCTTCTTCATTCTCCGAGTCTGTCATTCATTTGTTCGTTCATTCCTTCCTTTCTTCATTTCCCCATTCCTCCCTTCCTTCCTCCCTCCCTTCCTTCCTCCTATTATATACACATACACATAGGTTTTTGGTCACACCCAGTGATGCTCAGGTGTCAATCCTGACTCTTCACTCAGGAATCACCCCTGAGGACCATATGGCATGCCAGAGATTGAACTCTGGTTGGCCGTGTACAAGGCAAGCACCCTACCTGCTATCTCTCACACTCTTTACACATATATTTTTATCTTCTCTCCACTTGCATTTGACTGGCCACCACTAACTCTGTATTCTCTCATAACATTTCATACATACTTAAAACCAGGCAAAGGGTAGAGTTTCAGCTTTAAAAACCAAACAGGCATTTTGGACAACACATTCTTGGCAATTGAACCTGGACAGCTTTTATCAGACACTGTCGGACAAGTCCTCACTCTGTGGTTAGAAACAGGATAGCAAGATAGCAACTGACACAGAAATTAAGCAAGGCAACCCTTTTAACAAAACATTTAAACTATTTGCTTAAAGCCTCATCTTCCACTGCCTGAGATTCTGAGCAGTTTCCTGGCCAGTCATTCCAGAGCGACCCTTCACAGAACTTGGCTTCCACTTTTGGAAGAGAATTTCCTTTTTTCTATGTTTGTTTGCACTTTTTCTTTTGTGTCTTTTATTTATTTATTTCAAAATTTATTTTTATTGAATATCTGTGACATAGACCATTACAACGCTATCCATGACTGGTTTCGGTCATACAATGATCCGACACCCATCCCTCCACCAGTGTACATTTCCCACCACCAATGTCCCCCTTTTCCCTCCCTCCCATCATCCACCAACACCCCCTGCCCCCCAGCCTGCCTTTTTGTCAGATATTTTCTTCTTTCTCTCTCTCCTTTTGTATATTATGATTTGCAATACAGGTACTTAGAGATTTTTGTGTTTGTTCAGGGTGTTCAATATTTTTATCGGGAAGGTAAAGCTGGTGTTGCTCTTTTAACTCGGTGGCAACTTTGGGGTGTGGCTGTGACTGCCAAGGCTTCCAGAAATATGGGGAGGTGGAGAGAGGTAGCCCATCCCAATCCCAAAAAAGCTTGGAGATTTCAGTCACAAAACACACATACCCGAATTTTCAGCAGATTACATCTCGGTGAGGTCCATCCTGAGATGGTGGAGTCAGGCTGGGGGCATGGTGGTGATTTTGGATTGTGAGAGAAAACAGCTGCTGGGGCCTCTGCTTGGGTGGGCACCAGGCTGACCCACCCCCTTCAATTTACCCCTATCTCTTCCACCTTGCACAGGTCTGAGGTTAACTATGGCTTTTGATCTCTTTCAGGATTTATTTATGGGTCTCTGGAACAAGGAACAAGGCTGATAAATGAGCTTGTATAGTTTAGATGACCAGCAATGGTTTATGGCTCCAACACACCTAACGTTTGGCCATTTAATTTTTTGGGGAAATGTGGCTCCAAGTTGGTGTCCAGCCAGAGGCATGGGGCAATTTTGGGATATCAGGAGGCCTGAAGGCACCATTAATCCACTGATGCACTCACCCCATGGGTACTGGTTGACCTGCTGGCAGCATTGCACACCTGTTTTGTGTCTTTTTAAAGAAGTGGATCTTTCGGTGTTTTAGTATTTTCCTATTTTTGAAATATTTTTGATCTTTTGATTTTGATGAATTTGCATCCTTTTTTATGATTTGATTTTTGTGCAATTTTGGGTAGATAATATAGAGTTCTTCATCTCCTCCTTCTCCCTTCCTTCTCATTACTATTCCTTCCCCCTTCTCTTTTTCCTCCTCCTCTTCCTCCTTTGTTCTCCTCCTCCTTCCTTTCTTCTCATTATTATTCCTTCCCCCTCTTCCTCCTCTTCCTTTGTTCTCCTCTTTCTCCCTTCCTTCTCATTCTTATTCCTCTCCCCCCTTCCTCCTCCTTCTCTTACCCCCTCCCTCTCCCACCCTTCCTCTTCCTCCTTTGTTCTCCTCCTCCTTCTACTCTTGGAGGTCAATGTAAAGGTCTAAGGGTATGGTGGTACTTGAGTCTTGCCCTGCCAGGAGGCCTCCAGAGCCATGCCTGGTGATGCTCCTAGGAACATGTGTTTCTGGGGATAGAACCAGGGTTGGTGCCTCAACACCTGTTCTCTGGTGCCACTATGTAGATTTTTTTAACAGAAGGTTTTTCTTCACTTTCTTTCTTTTCATCATCATTGTCATCATCAATGTCTTCATCTTCATTATTCACAAGTTTCACCCTTTTTTCTGAGAAAATTTACTACCACTCCCAGTGATGGAACACTTTCCAGGTAGTTTCTTCCTCTTCCTCCTCACTTCCTGATGCAGTCCACCAGTAGGCCTGCTCCTGACCACACATGACTGTGAAGCCCCAATGTAGGGCATTCTCTCCAAGCCGCCAGGGAGAAGCTCTGGCTGTCCGTGTCCTCCTGAGAGTTGCCAGTGCCTGTAATGGGATTGCTTCTGGGACTCCTTGACCTATGTCAACAATGAGCAGCTCAGCACCAGTCCCAAAATCACCAGTCTTAGAGATAAATGGAGCTCATTTTCCTTGTAACTCACTTAAAATCATCTTTTTCGTCTATCGTTCACAATCAGGGTGAATCATGGGGCTCATGTCCACATCCATTGACTCTCCCATGGGGAAGGGCACATTGTTAGGTGGGAAGAAGGTGGGCAGAGGAGAAGTCATGCAGGATGGAGTCAAGGAACGCAGTGTGTTTCTTCGCCCGATCTGTCCCTCCACCCTCCTGCCTGCTGCTTTCAGATTCATCTTCCCCAAAGCTTAGGATGACATTTTCTGCCCACAGTCCATACTATTGTCTTCCTATTGGATACCTATTGCCTCTTATAGACAATCTCCTACTGTGCTGGAGCAATAGTACAGCGTGTAGGGCATTTGCTTTGCACGTGGCTGACCTACGTTTGATTTCTGGCACCCTGTATTGTCCCCCAAGCTCTGTCTGGAGCAATTCCTGAGTGCAGAGCCAGAAGTAACCCCAGAGCATTGCTAGGTGGGCCCCCAAACCAAAATTTTACTCCTTATTGAATTGCCACAAACTGGATCACACTATTTATCTACATTTATTTATTTATTTATTATTATTATTTTGGTATTTTTTGCCATACCCAAGAGTGATCAGGGCCTCTTCTCGGTTCTGTATTTAGGGGTTGTTCCAGATGGAGTTTGAAGGTCCATAAGGTGCTGGGAATTGAGTCTAGATTTCCTGCTTCAAAGCATGTATTCAATCCATTATGTTGTGTCTTTAAGTCCTTATCATTACATTTTTGTTACTGTTGCTGTTTTGGGGCAACACTAGACTTACTTATGTGCTCAGGACTTATTCCTGGTTCTGTGCTCAGGGATTACTTCTGGAAATGCTATAAAAGGCCACATGAGGGTGTCTGGAATTGAACCTTGGGAGACAAATCCTTACCCACTGTGCTGTCTCTTTGGTTCCTCCGTATCATTTAAATTTGTGAATTAAACTTCTTTTTTTCATACCCAGTGGTGCTTACTCCTGGCTCTGCACTCGGCGATCACTTCTGGCAGCGATCTGGGGACAATATGGGGTGCTGGGAATTGAGCCCGCTTGACTGTGTGCAACTATGCCATGCACTACCTCTCTGGCCTCCTTCTCATTTTGTAAAACCTGAAATGTCTGTCCTAACCTGGGAAGACAAAAAATGTGGACATTTAAACAGCATTTGGCCGCATTATACTATGCATTCAGGTTATGAAACATTATAAAATCTTAATTTCCCTTTTTCTACTTTTTTTCTTTCTTTTTTTTTTTTTTTTTGCTTTTTGGGTTACTCCCGGCGATTCTCAGGGGTTACTCCTGGCTCATGCACTCAGGAATTACTCCTGGCGGTGCTTGGGGGACCAGATGGGATGCTGGGAATCGAACCTAGGTCGGCCATGTTGGCTGCGTGCAAGGCAAACGCCCTACCTGCTGTGCTATCGCTCCAGCCCCCCTTTCTACTTTATGGGAAAAACCCCCTAAATGATTCATAAGAGCTTCTTCAATGAGGCCTGAGGATGGTTCAGTGGCAAGGCTTTGCAAGCACGATGTCATGAGTTTGATTCCTGGCACCACTCCACATGTGCCAGGGGGATCCCAGAGGCATGGTGGCACTGCTCTTTGGGGCCCCCCAGCACCACAACTGGGGCAGACCCTCTTACACCACAACCAAGTGTGTGCAAACACCGTAACTGTAATGTGGGAGCAATGGTCCGAGTATGTGTGACTCCCATCCTTGCGAGAACAACCACCACAGGATGAAGCTTTTCCACCATCCTGAGTACCCTGTCCGGAGCTGGGATTCACAGCGGCCTGGCATCTACCACTTGGAGCCTCCATTGGCAAGCAGAATACAGCGATCTGGAGAGAGAGAAGCACTCTGTCTGCTTAGCGGAGAGAAGCAGGCCTCGCGACTCACTGTGACCAATGAAATGTGAGCAGAACTGACATGGAGGCATGGAAGGACCCCCAGACAATCTCCAGGCTTCTTTTCTGCTGTTGCCTCCAGCAGAAACGGGGCCTCTGGCTTCTCCATGGGCCCCCCTCTATGAGTGATTACCGAGTGGAGCCTCCTGCTGGTTGTGTGACGAAGACCACACTTGAGCCAGGAACTCTTGTGCCCCTGTGGGATGACAGCCAACCTGTCCTGATCGTCTCCCACCCTCTCCATGTGGAAACTCAAAGGTCTCCACTTCGACACGGGCAGCTGGGAAGCCAAAGAGTGAGCTTATTTGCTTCTGCTGAGGGCTGAATTGATTTTTGGGAAGCACCAACATTTTCTTGGGAGGTCCTGGAATAATTGATGGATAATGAGGACATAGGCCAGGAGATGATGGAGTTCTGTATACACTTGACTCTGGAAGAAAGGCCTGGAGGGAACCGTTGTTCCAAGCAGGACCCCTCTGGTATTTCTAATAATTAAAGGCAGGGATGGGGGTTATGGCGAAGAGGCCCGTGAGGATGGAGGATCAGTGGTGAGGGTGAGGCTTGATGGATTTCCCCCCAGGGGCCGTCTGTTCCCCATGCCAGGCCCACCGAGGGGGCGGGAGACCAGGCTCTGGTGTAGCCAGTGCTCATCTGGCTCTGGTTTGGACACATTTTTGGCTCCTAGTGTCCTGGCACCTCTCCAGGACTTAATTCTCAGAGGATGAACTTCCTTAGGAGTTCCAGACGGCCCACTGTGTCCAGGGTCTCCTGGGAATAGGAGCTGGTCTAGTTGGTGAGAGAGGAGCTAGCCAAAGATGATCTGTAGGGGCAGAGCAGGCTGGCTGCCAGCACGGGGTGGGGCTGCCTGTTTCTCCTCTTGGAGTGGCCAGGAAGGGACCCTCGTTGGCATAGATTCATGCTCCTTTTGACGTGTTTTGGGGTGGGATCTTGTCCCAGGAGCGGCCATGTTCTCCTGAAGTAGGAAGCCCACCACTTCCCCGCCATGCTTGTGATCAATCTTTGAGGGGGTTCTGGGGCTCCTCTCATGTCTATTCTGGGCAGGCAGACCTGGACAGCTCACCTGCTCTGTGAGTGACTGTCCCACTCAGCAGCTTTCTGATCGGGTGCAAATTCCTGGCCCAAGCCAGTGGCTGTGGGGCAGGGCTGGCGTCTGGATGAAGTCCAGAGGATCGACCCTTGTCCAGACGGGCGGGGCCAGGCAGAGCAGACGCAGGCCCTTCTCTGTCTCCTCAGACTGCTTGCTGGACCTGGACACTTGGCCAGGTCATCCTGGCCCTCCCAGACTCCTGATACACACAGAAATGCCCAGTCTGAGGGGAAGTGTAAGGGTTTCTCCTTAGGGGCCCAGGCCATGCCCCTCCCTGCTAGCTGTTCCCCCTCTGTTCCCTTTCCTTCCACACTCTCCATCTGCTCCCCCGACCTCCAAGTCTGCTCCTCTTGGAAAATGATCCTGACACTGGCGGGATCCTAGGCACCAGCTTAGATCCCTTTAGCGTAAGCTGCCTCTTTGTGATCCATGAGCCAAAGGGGACTGCTGGTCTCTTTTTGTACATTTCTGGAGCTAGGCAGGAATTGGATCATTTTTTTAAAGCCTGGAGAAGAAGGGACACCACAGAAGATGAATCAGAGAGAGCCCACAAAGCCTAAAGAATTTACTCTCGGGGCAGACCTCAGAGTA
Source organism: Sorex palustris (assembly GCA_028565675.1). Taxonomy (NCBI): domain Eukaryota; kingdom Metazoa; phylum Chordata; class Mammalia; order Eulipotyphla; family Soricidae; genus Sorex; species Sorex palustris. The sequence goes on along the minus strand of JAOXYA010053918.1, from coordinate 4,927 downwards.
GTTTGCTGACTCCTATTCGAGAAGAAATTGAGTCACAGGGAAAAGTCATGTGAAAGTAACAGCTCCATGTTGCCCAGAACAGGCAGGTGCGGGAGCCTTGGATGTGTATGCTGCCTTTTTATCCTCCAAAGATCCCCGTGCTCTCTCCTCCCTGGTAGAGAGCAGGCTGTGTGCAGAGCACTTGGGTTACACACACACACACACACACACACACACACACACACACACACACACACACAGAACATATTTACTGCCATGTGTTACATCAGAAAAGAAAAAGTGGAGATGAGTTGGTGAATTATCATTCCAATTATGACATGTGAGTTAATCCTTGAAAATCTGGGACACGTTTACTCTCCAGGTCAACTGTAGCTGTAGCATCAACTAGGATTTCGGTGATGCTCTCAGAACTGGGGAATGAGTCGCGGCGTGCCAGGAAAATAATACTGCAGTGTCTGTGCATGCCTGGAGCTGGCGGGCAGCCGCTGCGAGCGCTTCCTTTGTGTCCTCAATCTTCTCCGTTTTGCAGAAAATTTCCCCTTTGAGACATCGTGGAGTCCCTGGGCGTTCAAATTCTGCAGTATCTTTTTCTTTATTTCTTCCTCTTTCTTCTTAAAAAAAAATCTCGCTATGGCAGAAAGAGCCAAGATTTCTTTTTTCTTTTTTTCTTTTTTGCTCCTACTTCACACACATTGAAATGTGCTCTCAAAAACACAGACGTTAAAAAAATATGCCCGAGAAGATCGATGCTGACTTTAAAATGACTCTGGGGCCCTTTTTGCTTCCAGGCGCTTTCTGGGCTGGACGCCAGCCTTGAACCTTGGCCCTGGGCTCTAGCAAGGCTGACCAGTAAGGTAAAATACTTGGAGACCTGGTGAAATTGTCAGCGCTGCTGGGAGATGAGAGAACTGGGGGGGGTGGGGAGGGTGGACGTGGCCCCTGGAGCAGAGTCACACTTCTAAGTCAGTATCTGCTCTCCTGTCACACCCAGCCTTTGTGATGTGTCCTTGGGAGCCATATCAGAGGAGAGGGATTATAGTAAGGAGTTCTCCACTAGGGCAGAGCTCGGGAAGGTGCTGGGCACTGCATCATGGGTGATGGCAGTGGCTTCCTAAGGCGTTGCTTTGGGAAGGAATGCTGAACTGACAACTTTACATCGCATGCAGAATTCCTTAGAGGTCTTTTAATTAGGTAGCTACCAACCCAAGGGTGTTTTCACAGTTCACATCAGTGTTTATTTATTTATTGCCTTTGATAAGGAAGTCTTCCATGTAGCTTGGAGGAGGCCCAGGGGTTCCTTCTGGTGATTCTTTGCTCATGGTGGGCGGCCTGCAGCTCAATGCAAGGACCTGTGGATGGGTACTTGCTTGGCCAAGGATCAGTCAGTACACACACCCGGCAATGCCTGGGGGACTATGTATGCCTCGATCAAATTGGGGCCGACCACATGTAAGACATGCCCCTTTACCCTCTACTCTCTCTGCCCACCACACACAAGCTTAAATCTGACCGAAGCCAAAAACCCTTTTTTTCCTTTTTTAAAAGAAATGGTTCTGCTTTTTTTTGGCTACCAGAGTCATAGGGAATATCAGCCTCTTAACCCAAGTAAGTTTAAAAAGTCAAGATGATGCCCTGCTGTTAAGTAAAGGAGAAACAAGGAGAAACTAATGTAGGGTAAGACTCACTGACAGGCAAGCTGACAAACCTGTGGCAAGAATGAGCCCAGTGACTCTGTTGGGTTCACAGGGGCACGTGAGTGTTGAGGAGCACCCTGGTGCCTGCACTGTGCTACTGAGGATGTTGGCAGTGTCCCCGTGTTTTGGTTTTGGGTCTCAGTGGTGCTCAGGGAGCTTGGGGTTCCCACCAGTGATTCTCAGCAGAGCCTGATGACAGATGAGTTGCAACTCAGGCCTGCGATGCTGGGGGTAGCTGTGTCACCCCAACAGGGTTGGGCGTGTCCAGAGCTGCACCTGGTGATTTTTGGGGGACCACCTGACTATGGAGATTGAACCCGTGTCACTTCCTACCAAGTGGCCCCCTAACCACTGTAATACCTCCCTGACCCCTGCCAACAGTTGTGAAATGTCCAACCACCCTTGATAAGATTTCACATACACAATACACGATTTTCTCTTCCACTGCTGGTTGTGCTCTTGGAAAATAGAGTCTGTCCCCAAATTGTACCGTAGTTGCTTGTTATATTGGGCCCTGGACTCAAAAAATGAAAAGTTTCTCACAGCATTTTCTGGTGGGACATGGAGAAGTTGATCAGGACTGTCTCTTGCCCTAAATGCATGCACAACATTTTTTTTGTGTGATTTTTCTCCCAAAGGCCCTACACCTGCCCAAAATGCTCTTCAGGGGACAGAAGATTCCTCCCCTGAGAAGGATTGGCTGGCCTTGGCCATGACTTAGGAAGGACGTTTCTCTGGAGAAAATGTGCAGTGTTCTGGCCAAGTCGTCTGAGTGGGTGTGGGCAGGTGAAGGCCTCGGGTTCTACCTGTGCATGTAGAAGAGTCTGCTTGGGACAGGAGCACAGAACGGGCCTGCCTGGCCAGCCTGTGAGTCCCCATAACCCAATCGGAGGAGACTAGAATTAACTCTGGCCCTTGGTCCGCCCGCAAAGTCGTTGAGTCAGTTATAAGGACCTCATCTGACACTTGAACCTAGTGCGCCGAGTCCAATAACTCAGAAGCACATCTGCCAGGAAATACAACAAACCTGATTTTTGGAAGCTGTGCTGGAAACTGTGATTGGCTAAGAGAGAGGGGGTTCTGCCTTCCAACGGCTCCATCAAGATGCACAGTGGATACTGGGACATTCTTTCCTCTGGAGCCAGGCTTTCCCACTTCCTCTCATTCTCTTGCTAAGTGAGCCGGGCACTGCTTCTGGGGATTAAATGTTTCCTGACAACTTGGAAATTGTGAGGGTGGTTTGCAGTGGATGAATCACAAGGCTTTCCATGGCGCCTCACAAAGACCCAGAGAGGAAAAGACAAGCATCAGATCACACGTCTGCACATTAGGGAAATATTTCTCTCCCGCTGAGAGCACTCTGGCAGGTAGAGAGGAAGTAGCCAAGTCTCTTCTGTCCTGTGACAGATGAACATGTGTGTGTTTTCTTTTCATGCCCAGGGCTGCAGAGGAGACTTGCATCCTCCTCCTTGCTGTTCTTACATCCCTGCCGACGAATGCTGTGAAATTGCTGAAAGTGCTGTTCACAGCATCAGCCTCAGTCAGCCCCCGAGTTCCCTTGAGTGACCTTGTGGAGAGTCGAGTTGGCATCACGTGCTCAGATCTGTCCCATGGGCCACAGTGGTGGCTGCCTCTGGCTCCAAAGTAAGGGAACCACAAAATTGAAGTTCTGATTTGGGGATTGCTGTGTTGGGGGTATCCTGGATCCAGTCTTCAGAGCCCAAGTTAAAGAAGGCACAAACTGGTGTCTTGGCTCCATCAGAACCCCCAACATTGAACAATTGTCTGTAAGGAAGTGTCAAATGCCATTACTGGTATTATGTTGTACACTTTGTTAGGGGAATTTCAAGTCCAGCAGTTTTACAGTCACTCCAACCCCCCTAGTAGTGCTCAGGAGACCATGTGGTAGCACTGTAGCACTGTCCTCCCGTTGTTCATCGATTTGCTCGAGCAGGTACCAGTAACATCTCCATGGTGAGACTTGTTGTTACTGTTTTTGGCATATTGAATATGCCATGGGGAGCTTACCAGGCTCTGCCAAGCGGGTGTGATATTCTCAGTAGCTTGTTGGGCTCTTCAAGAGGGATGGAGAAACCAAACCGGGGCCGGCTGCATGCAAGGCAAACACCCCAGTCACTCCAGTCCAGACCGTGTGGTACCAGGGAAGAAACCCAGGGTCTCTGCACACCTGGCCTGAGTTGTGCCTTTGAGCCACCTCCCTGGGCCCATTGTGTTACAAGCCCAAGGTATCTTCAAGATCAGTGGGTTTTGTATTTGAAGCCTCAAAATAATGTGATGAAGTGATGACTATTATATTTGGGGGATCTCGAGGCTGCTAATCACCACCAGGATTTTATTTTCAGTGAATATATACAGCAGTTATCTGTTCTATGCACTCAGAGATCATGGGTGAATTAATGCATCTGCTCTAGAATCCCATGTTGTCTGTTTTTCTTCTGTTCTCACTTGGAAGAGAACAAGTTCAGAACAACATCCCCAACACCGGACATACAAAAGCTGTGGCATGACTTGCCCAGAACCGCTGCTGGACCCATTTCTCCCAGCACCGGCCGCTGGTCGAGAGAAGCAGAAGAGCCAGGATGGGTCCCGGCTCACCCTGACACATCCCTACCCCATTGCTGCCAAGAGTATTTAAACTCTCTTAGATTGTTGGGTTTTCCTTGGTTTGCTCCTTTATCCTGGAAGGTGGGACTGTAATGATCACTTTCTGTTAATTTCTTCATTAAAAAACTGTTTTTGATTTTGTTTTAGTCACCATGATTCATAATTTTATAATTCTGCCCATGATAGGGTTTCGTGCTTGTGACATTCCAACAGATGCCCCTCCCACTGGAGGGTCCGTTTCCCCAACATTATCTTGAAGCCCCCCCCCATCTCTCCTGCAATACTCTCTGCCTTCCCTCCCCCCGACCACCCATGGCAACCTCTGTTCAGCAATCCCACTTCTACCCCAAGGGGCCCTAAACCCAATTTAGAAAAGTCATCTGTACACCTATGTTCACGGCAGCGTTCTTCATAATAGCCCAAATCTAGAAACCCCCCCAGTGTCCAAGAACGTCTAGATCAAGAGACCATGCTGTAGAGACACAGTGGAACTACGTGGTGAGATAAAGTCATGCAGTTTACTGCTGTATGGATGGAACTGAAGGGGCTCATGCAGAGGGAAGTCAGCCTGAAGGAGAGGGACAGAAAGAGCAAACAGCCCAGATCGG
>JAOXYA010053903.1:0-12102 GCA_028565675.1 Sorex palustris | reverse complement strand
TGTTGTTTTATACTCCACAAATGAGTGCAGTCCTTCTATGTCTGTCCCTCTCTTTCTGACTCATTTCACTTAGCATGCTACTCTCCATGTCTATCCATTTATAAGCAAAGTTCGTGACTTCATCTCTCCTAACAGCTGCATAGTATTCCATTGTGTAGATGTACCAAAGTTTCTTTAACCAGTCATCTGGTCTTGGGCACTTGGGTTGTTTCCAGATTTTGGCTATTATGAACATATAGGTACAGATGTCATTTCTACTGTGCTTTCTTGCATCCTAGGGATATATTCCCAGAAGTGGTATTGCGGGATCATATGGAAGCTCAATTTCTAGTTTTTGAAGGACTGTCCATAATGTTTTCCAGAAAGGCTGACTAGTGGGCATTCCCACCAACAGTGAAAGAGTTTCCCTTTTTCCCCACATCGACGCCAGCACTGGTTGCCTTTGTTTGCACCATTAACTCTTACAAACTTTCGTAACAGGCACCTTGGTCTTTTGTGTTTAAATTCCATGGTCAGTGCAGCTATAGCAGCAGTTTTTGTTGCTATTGGCCACAGCAGAAAAGAGACAAGAAAACTTGTGCTGTGGTTGTTTTGACAACTCAGTTGTTTTATCTCCATTGGAAACTTCACTTGTAAGGATAGCTTCAGGCGAGGCTTGATTTAGCAGTTTGATGATGTCACCACAGACTTTGTTTCTTTTCATTCTTCTGTGCTATTTTCCATTATGTCAGTGACAGGTAGAGCTAGCTTCAGTGTTTTCAAGGTAACTGCCAGTTGCTCTTGGGCTGGCACATGTTTCTTTGCTGTTACTCAGGAGTTTCCCCAACATTCCCTGAAACATCCCCAAGATTCATCCTTTCAGGACTAGGTTTGATCTTGTGCATCTCTCTGAACCATGAGGAGGGGATGTGCTGATGGCAGAGCCAAGGCCAGCAAGTGCCCCAGCCGGAGAATAAGGGCTATCGGGAAAGAAAACTGATTTTTACTTCAAGGGCCTGAACCAGAGCCTCATGGTAAGTGACAGACCTTCATGCAATGAGGATAAAAATAGCTCTTGCTGAACACATCTCAAAACTACACTTAGCAGTCACATTATTTGCTGTTTGATAGCTAGAGATTGCTGTCCTTTGGCTTATTTAGGAGAGAGAATGTCCCTTAAGATCACAGGCCACCAACTCTAACTAAAGGTCAAATACCTTCAGGTTTCACGTGGATTAATTAATGCAGAGGCAAGTCAAACTTCCCCTGTCATGTAAGGTGGCCAGCATTCTTCAAAGTGTGAGTTTCACTTACTACGTACGTTATGAGACAGGTGAGGGTCCAGGATAAGGAATGAAGTTTCGTTTGGCCGGCTCCGGCTTTTAGCTGAGCACTCCTGACTGTTGACTTGAAAGGCAGCTGTCTACTTGGAGCAACTGAGAGGGGCAGCTGCTGGGGGTGTGGTTAGACTGGTGTAGAGGCAGCCACTCAGATCCTGACGAATTCTTTCCCGGGAGCTGCCAGCCCTCTCATTCCTACAGGCCCTGCCTTCACTCAGCAGTGTGTTCTCAGCAGGGTCATTCAGATTCCTTAGATTAGGAGTCTGGGTTTACGTAAGGCTGCCTGGGTCCTGGCAGGGGCCAGTGACCGGCAGCCTCAGAAACAGGCCAGCTTCACGTGACCAGTCCTGGGGCCTGGGCTACATGCTGGACAGTGGCCATGCTCTTTGTCCCGGCTTGCCCATGTGAGCAGGAATTCAGAATAAATAAGGCATTTGCACTCATCTCTGGTTCTTCCTGGGCTAACTTCTCTGGGGTGGGCCATGCTGTAGAAGTGCCCTCTATCTCTGGAAAAACAGATACTGCGAGTGACATGGCTGAGCCTCACTGGCATCAGCACAGGCTACTGAGAGCAAATGAACTAACAAAAGCAACCCAAGAGGCTGATAACTGGTTTCCTCTCAGTATCTCTAACATTTTTACTTTTTCCCTCTTTCATGCTCCTTCCTTCCTTCTTTCTTCCCTCCCTCCCTTTCTTTATTTTTGTCGGGGGAAAGGAGGGTTTGGGTGAAACCCAGCAAGCTCAGGACTCACTCCCAGCTCTGTGCTCAGAGCTCACTCCTGGTGCTTGGGAGACCTTGTGCTGTGTGGGGTGTAGAACAAGGTGGGCTGCATACAAGGCAAGCACCTCACCCACCCCTGTGCTCTGGGTTCTCAGGCTACCATTTTTATGCTGTGTCCATTCTTCCTCAGCACGGAATGCTAGATCAAACACCTCCTGATCAGAGGTTTCTTGATAGTATTTGGAGTTCTTTTGCAGTGGATTTTAGCCTTTTTACACCTGTGGACTTACACTGTTCTGCAGACTCAAAGTTGAGGACGACTGCCAGAGCACAGAAACCAAACGGATTAGGAGTCATAAACAGGGACCAGAGGGATAGTACAGAGGTTAAGGTGTTAGTCTTATGTGCAATCAAGCCAGGTTCAATCCTTAGCATGACATAATGTCCCCCATCATTGCCAGGGGTCACTCCTGAGCACAGAGCCAGAAATAAATAACCCTAAAAACCATAGTTGAGGCCCTCTTCCTTCTCCCCTATAAATAAAAAGTCGTGAAAAGTGGGACGGGGGATGGCATGTTGGTCCCTCATTTCTTGCTTACTCCGCCTCTCCCTGTGGAAACTCTTCCGGGTGATGGGTGATCTTCATATTTCACCTCCACCACAGGCACCCAGGTTTCCACAGCATAGAGCAAAGGCCATTGTGGCTCAGCTCTGCCAACGCAACGTGGTGCCAGGACACTGGTTTTCTTCGTGAGTTAGAATTCTCCCATACAGCTGGGAAGCAAGAGCTCGGTTCTTGTTTTATTGCAGCATTATTGCAGCTCAGAAGACACGACGGACCAAATCATAAATATAAATAAGACATGATAAATATGTGAATACAACAGTCACAATTCCCAGTCATCTTTATTTATATAAAAGTATATTAAATAAATTATATAAAAAATATACAAATAGAACAATTTCTGTTCCCTCTGAAAATTAGAAGTGAAGACTGCATTATTTAAATAATTTAAATACAGGCTTCACTTCTAATTTCAAAAGGGAGTAATGAAATCAGTTTGATTCAGCAGAGACAGTCCATTAATAAGTCACCTAAAAGGGCAGTTAACTGGTGTGGCCCAGCCCTGTCTGCAGAAAACCACTCAGTCCTGCTAAATGTCAGATTTCAGTCCAGTTTTGTCTTTCTCTTTCACCTGTTAGTCAAGACAAAGAGTTTTGGTTCCTCCCTCCTCTCCAAACTTCCTCTGTAACTCAAACACCTATGGAGGGGCCCTCTCCCCCGCCTGCCTGGGAACTTTGCAGGATTTTGCATTCTCACTCCCTTCCCTGAAACATGATCTCTGTCGCTGACCCTGTGACCCCTGGGACACTCTCTTGGAGCCAGCTGTTGGCCTTCAGCCTTGGCTGCTCCAGTTCTGCTCCTAAAAGTGGCTTCTATGGGCAGAAGTTTTAAGAGGAGGCTTGAAGATGTGGTTGCTTGTTTCTGTGTCTTTGTTTTCCTCCCTACCTGGCTCCACACAGGGGCTTGACCTTTGGTTTGTTCTCTTGAATAAAGTCACGAAGGAGAGCTGCAGTGGGCAGAGAGAAAGCTCAAGGAGCTGAACATGGGCTGGGCATGTGGGAGGCTAGGTTCCATCCCAAGCACTGCGGAGTGAGCCCTGAGCACAGAGCTGGGAGCAGCCCCTGGGCACCACTGGGTGTGGACCCTAACCAAAAAAAAAGGAAAGAAAAGGAAAGAACTGCACCCACCGTAACTTGAACAATAAAAGCAACACCATCATAAACTGCTGGGCTTCGTGTTAATGCAGCAGAAAACACGATGGACCAAGTCATAAATATAAAAAAGACATGATAAATATGTGAATACAACAGTCACAATTCCCAGTCACCTTTTATTTATATAAAAGTGTATTAAATAAATTATATCAAAATATACAAATAGAACAATATTACCTCTATAAATAGAAAACCCCCATATACAACAGCTTTTTAAAAAATTATATAAATATATACAAATATAGACCACAGAAACTTAAGTACCTCAAATCATAAACTCTGTGTAGCTTGGGTAGTAGTCGTACAAAAATAATTTGACAGGTAGCTGCCAAATGTTCAATCAACAGCATCTATGTCAGTTAAAGTGCTGAGCTGTAATGTATGTTAGGAATGTGTCCAAAATGGAAGTCCTCTGCATTGAATACATTCATATAAAAATTGGTCAGTTGTTTCAAACTTCCACATAGACACAAAACCAGGGAAAACAAAACCAGAGAACAATCAAACTAAAACAACCACCAGAACAGAACACCATAAGACAAAAGAATAAAAAAGACAAAAAAAAATGTGGTAGAAAAAATCCACCCCATTTCCATTTTACATTTCCATAGGAGTTGAAGTCAGTCTCTCAAAGTTTCCCAAACATCCCCCTAGGATTTTGTGTTTTAAAGGCATTTGTTCTTGCTCAGATGACCTGGTATCATCTTGAACACAGAATACATAGTCTTAACACACGGTATGTGCAAAATGTGCTATAGTGTTAAAATAAAAATCTTTAAAACTTGGAGTTAGCGGTACCATTCTTTAAATTCCAAAGTGACTCATGCTAGTGTTGAAACTGGAATGCCAATTGTGAGACCAGGTTGACTAAGAGCCTGTTTTGTCTTTTTCTCTTTCCTGCCCAAAGGTCTCCATGTACTGCAATATTCATTTGTGTTTTCATCTCATCCATCCTTTGAAGATTTCTTGGTCACAGTACCGTCGAGACTCTAGCAGCGGGCAGCTCCCATAGCGTGTGTTTACGCTGTGTTGAGGGGGAACCCCTCCTTCCTACTGTGTCCTGCATTCCTCTTCCTGCACTTGTGCAGACACAGAGCAAGGACGATGATGAAGATGATGACCACGAACAACACAGCTCCAACGATGAAGAACAGTTCTGAAAAACAAAAGGTGCCAAGGCAACTTAGGAGAGCCCAAGTCCCATTTGTTAGAGGTGGAATGGAGGGCATCAACTCAAAGGACGTTGCAATACTTGAAATGTCTTTCCACTGCTCTTCCCACCATAACACATTTAGATAAAAAAGAAATCATCCAATGGACATGCTTTAGAGGAAACGACAAGGGCAAAGACATGTGGAGGGCTGTTAAATTAACTGCATCAAACATCTAGTCTTTCCTTTATCCTGTTTTGTCAGTAGAGGGAAGTTGACACTGGCTTGGTCAGTGTCAACTTGTAAGCCAAAAACTCAACTATGAGTAACTGTAAATCATGGTGCCCAATAAAAAAGAAAAGAAAAGAAAGAAAAGCACAGGCAGTCGGAAGCTGAGCAGCTGTCAGAAATAAGTGGCTGCCAACAATGCTGAGTGTGGTGGCCATGACCGTGGCAGAGGATGGACCATCAATGCAGAGGGACACAAATTGCTTCAGGGATGCAGGGGAGGGATGGGCAATAGCTGTCCTGAGCATCAGAAGGCTGCTTCCACTGTGGTGGTAACAGTGTGTGAAATGATCCTCAAAGGACACATCTGGGCAGATGGAGGAGTAGAGAGGGAGAGGCAGAAGGCTGTGTGTGCCTAGAAAAGTGGGTAAAGGTGCCATACTGGGCTTGGAGAGACAAAGGAGCAGCAGTGCCCACCCTGGGGGCAGCGTCACCAAATGGAACCTTGGGTAACGTTGCCTGCAAGTTATTCCAGAAGTGAGGTCATCAGCCCCTGTCTGTGCCTCTGTCCCCTGAAAGTTCTTAAGCACGTCACTCAGCAATGGGGGCAGAGAAGTCTGGCTTTCTGCCCCCTGTCCAGAATCAAGCGGGACTTCCAGTTAGAGACTCCCCCAGCATGTCCAGACACCAGGGGCATCTGATCCACTCAATCCCTCCCTATACTGCTCAGACCAGAGCGTCCCAGACTAACTGCCCACTTTTCAGAAAAAAACAAAAGAAAACATAAAAACCAAATCCCTCTAACCTCCCCCTGGAAATGTTTTTCTTTAAGCAAACAAACAAACACAAAAATATGGGACTGGAGAGATAGTACAGCAGGTAAGGCACTTGCTCTGCATGTAGCTGACCCAGGCTCAGTCCCTGGTACCCCATTCAGTCCCTGAGCATCATCAAGACTGATCCCTGAGTGCAAAGACAGGAAGGAGTAAACCCTGAGCACTGCCAAGAGTAGCCAAAAAGACAACAAAAAAACCACCACCATCAACCACCCCCAAATCAAAACCCCTAAAGCCCAGAAAGCATCCACCAACTGCAACCGAAGCTACCGTGTTCCTGGCTCATTCAAGCATGGGAAGCGGAAGAATTTTCCCCTTTGAGAACAATTGGGAGAGAACTTACATCCTCCCTGACAACAGACCACTGGGTGCTCACCAGGAGAAGAGTCCTCCCTGGTCAGGACTCTACGTATGAAAAAATGTCTGGGGGAATCTGTGATTAGATGCTAAATCTTACAAATGCATCTGTGCGCCCAGTGCTTTGCAGATCTGGAACATGGCAGCCATGCTAGAAAACACTTGTTGGGAGAGGAAACTGCAAGGGACATTTATACAGGCCTGGAACTGTAAAGAATCCCTAAAGAGACCCCACAAAGCAAAACGCCAGCAGCAAAAGCCCAAAGCAGTTTCTCTCTCTGAAGGGAAGAAATGCATCCTGGTCCTGTGGGGTGGCGTGATCTCTAGCAGGGTTTCAGGCCCCCAGAAGATCAGGCAGGGCCACTCACCTCGGGATACAACTCTCCCTCGGCTGGTGCACTCGGTGGTGCTTTCGGGACTCCTCTTGTTTGACTTTCGTGAGGGAATCACTGCATGGACATAGAAACAGTAGTCTACTCCTTTATCCGCGTCAATCAGAAACTCATTAGTGTTTGTCTTGGCTGTTTTCTGTTAAAACAGAGCACGTTCTTAATTCATCTGGGTTCACAGTGATTCCTTACTCCTTTACCAAGTGTCTCTGGAAGCGAGGCCACCTGGACACGTTTCCCATGTAAAGGATTAGAAGTGACTTGACAAGCAATTGAAGTCATTACTGTTAATGATGCTCTTACAAGACTGAAGACACCCCAGATTAGGCCCATTCCACCCCAGTTTGACCCCTTTCAGAGACGTTTTCAGGAAAGGAAAAAAAGAATGACGTATTATCGCTGAGTGGAAAACAAAATTCAATTGAGGGAACCCTCATTAGAGAAAAAACATAGGAGCTGGCAGGACCCTAGAAGTGACCTGGATGGCCGGAAAGCCTCAGCACAGAGAGGCCTGGCCAAAGTCACAAGTCCCCTCCATGTATTTCCCAAGCCGTGTTCTGTGAGCATTGAACTACAGAAGAAACAGGCTGCACAGTGAAGGGTCCCCGACTTCAAACAAGTCACAAAGGTAATGGAAAGAATTCTCACCTTTCCTGTACTGGAAGCTTTCCAATAATACAGTATATAGGTGAGGTCCTGGCCAAAGACCTCCCGGAGGCTCAGGAATGTGTGGTTCATCTTGACTAAGGTATGTGCATCTTGTACAGTCACATTCAGTTTTGTTCCAACTTGTTTAAAACTCTGAATTGTTGGCTGGCCAATGTTGGCTGAAACAGAGAAAATGAGCTTGGCTGGTGCCCACAGATGCTGTACAAAGCAGGACCCCATTCAGTGTGCACAGTTAACTTATCCCATGTTTTTGGTAGAATTAATTAGGCGCTGTGTGAAAGCCCAGGAAATGTCCCTGGTACAACAAGGAATCCATGTTAGCTTTGTTTGTTTGTTAATTTGTCTTGGGGCCACACCAGGTGATGCTCAGAACTTACACCTGGCACGGCTCAGGGGTATGGAATATGGCGACTTGAACCTGCATCTGTCCTATGCAAGACAAGCATCCTCCCCAGTATCCTACTACTCTGGACTCAAGTGGAACCAATTTAATCTCTGAGTCTCTTGCAGTGGCTCCACAACCATGAATGACAGTGAAAAAAATCCCAATGGTTTAGCATGAATTAAATGCAAGCAGCACATGCCAAGAAAACCCACATCTAAAATATGGTCTAATATTTGTCAAGGAGTCAGGCTGTAGGGTACATGGGAAGAAACTTGAGGTCAGTGGTTGAGTAATGGGGTCACGGAGTGGTAGGGCTGGAGTTGGGAATATTGTTTGCTTGAAACCCTATTGTCAACAACTTTGTAATTCATGGTGTCTAAATTTTTAAATAATAAATTAAAAAGTGGAAATAAAATAAAATAAAATATGGTTTATCTGGTGCCAGAAAAAAAAAGGATCTGAAGTAGCTTACACAGAACTCATATCTTAGCAAAGAAACATAAAGGCTAAAAGGAAGAAGCAAGAGCCGGGCTCATGAGGTTCATGGCAGGACCTGGGGCTTCGGCAGGAAGCTGAGAACAGGAGCTGGTCACAGGGACAGGCAGGCAGCCAGCTCCATGGGGAATAGTTGCCCCTGTTCGAGACTCAAAGGAAAGAGACCTCTCCTAGGAAAGGTAGAGTGGCTCTCCTTTGCCCTGCTTCTCTCCATACCTCCCTGATAAAACGGTTCCTCACCACAGAGGGAATGAAACACCAACCCCACTACAGGGTTCCTCAAGTTTTTCCTCTAAGGGCAGCTGAGGGTGCTCTGCTGGGCATGCAACAACTGTTCGCTTCAGCTCCCTCCGTGGGACTGAAGTGCAGGCTGACCTGAAAGCAAACTGCAATCTCCTGCTTGGCGGGAATTCCCAGAGCTCCCCTTGCTTGGTGTGGGGTCAGCTTACTGAAGCAAATGTTGGGGAGGGAGGGAGACATCACACATCTGCAAAAGCTGCATGAAGACGGCATGCTCAGGATTGGCCAGGCAGCATCTATCACAGGGCTGACCGCGCGGCCAAATGCTGGGGAAGGTCAGAGGCCCAGCAGCAGCTCTGGGCCTCAGACTTCACCCCTGCATTCCCAACCCTTGTGAGAAACCCTGCAGGGGGCCCTGTCTGATGACAGGATATTCATATAGATCCAGAACACCCATGGGGGGTGCTGACATGCCAGCCTTGGGGAACTTCGCTAGCCTTCACTCTCCGCCAACCCCATCTGGCCGGTTCCTGCAGCTTCTACTGGATGCCCCTGTTACTGAGTCAGACGTCACATTCCTCCTGCCACAACAACCACAAGCAGAGAGGGAGGTGACACACTCCAGTCTGAGAAAAGTTATGCATGAATATTTTTTTCAGTTGTAGATCATGGGCCCTAAAGGCCACAAACTCTCCAGAATCTTCAGAAGCTCCGAACCTCCCAGAGGAAAGACGATCACAGACAGAGCTACTCACTTTCCAGGTAAGGTGTGAACTCCGGGGAGTTGGTGAAGGAGAGCTCCTCTGTGTAACTGGTGGCCTTCAAGGGGATGGAAATGACCCTCGCCATGTACGTCTGATTCACGTCCTTCACGATCTCGTCAGTGAGGTCACATTCCGTGTCTGTGATGGAGAAGCACTTGCCTCTCCAATCTCCAAGTTTATGGCTGAGGGAAGGAAGGAAAACACATGGAGCCTTAGAATTTGTATCCAGCAGCATGGAGCACACTGGGCGTGGGACAGGAACCACTGGCTCCCAGGAAAGACCAGTGTGCTGACACTTCAGGGAGCTCAAGTCGTGCCAGCCACTCGGGATGGTCTGTGCTCAGTCTCCATCTCACAAAAAAGCAACAGGTGAACAGTGAGGGGGTCTCTCCACTGGGAGTGCATTCACAATGCTTACACATTGCAGCATCATGTCCACCACCCATGTCAGGGGCTGCTCGCCAATGTCTCAAGGTCCCCTCCCACCCAGACTACGAGAACTCATCTTCTTAAAAAGAAAATACAATTATAGATTGGGTCACATGTATACAATAGTGTTGATGCTTATGGTGCATCTGGGGTTTGAGCCAGACAGAAGGAGGACTGCTAGGTCTGTTTTAGCTTAACTCTTAAAAATCAGACAGTTTGGAGCCAAGAGATAGCATAGTGGGTAGAGTGCTTATCTTGCATGCACACCAACTGGAATTGATCCCTGGAACCACATATGATCCCTGAGCTCTACCACAAATGATCCCTGAGTACACACTAGGAGGAATCCCTGAGTACAGCAAGTGTGGCCCCCAAACCAAAAAAAAAAATCAGACAATAATTCTTCAGAGTTACATGGGGGGAAAGAATTAATTAATTTATTAATTTTTTATTAAGTCTACTAATTCTTTTATGCTGTTATATTTAGTTTATTATATAACATTCTATATTCTAAAATAAATTCCCTCTGATATCAATAAAGTCTACATCATAATAAACTACCTTCTATCATGACCATTATTAATTTGTCTCTTTACTATTTACTGAATCTACTATTCCAGGTGCTGTTCTGTGCTCACTACACATACTACATTGTTAGATAAAATCCGATCAGGAAGACACTGGTCTCAGATGAGGACAGTCTGAGGAATCTCAGAGATGCTGAAAACTTGTACCAGGGCACAAAACTCATCAGCCTGAGAATCAGCCTATTCATGTCATCAAGTACAGGCATCCATCAATTTTCAAGAAATGAATGGATCAAAGATTATACAAGTATAATTCTGAGTATTCAAAAGAGTTCACAGACTAACAGATGATTAACTTTAAAGATGTCATTAAAAATAAAATGATTTAAAGAAGACTAAAAGCAAAATTATTTAAAAAAACACAAAAACCACCTGATATGGGGCTCAAAGAGCGAGTACAGGGTTAAAGTGTATGCCTTGCATGGGGCCAGTCCCAGATGGATCTTTGGCAAAACCGTGGTCCCGTTAACTGAGAAACACTGGGAAGGTCTCTGAGGCTCCAGAGCACTGCTTGGAATAACCCCCCCCAGCCCCTCAAAAATTTATAGATGAATATGACTGCAACTTCCCCCACACTCTGCCACCCACAAGGTATCAGCTACGCTATTCTTCCCTTCAGCACCATTGACCCCCAGGACCTCCCTCATCACCCAGTCAATTCCATGTTCCATGTGGAACTTTCTAGATCTTTTTACTTTTTAGATCTTCGCGCTCAGAACTGATCTATCTCTTCCCTGCCCAGTGCTGCTTTCTCACTGAAAGCACTTGAATACATAGGTTTTTTTCTTTCTTTATTTTTTTGGAGGGGTCACACCTGGCAATGCTCAGGGGTTACTCCTGGCTCTGCACTCAGGAATTACTCCTGGCGGCGCTCAGGGGACCATATGGGATGCTGGGAATCGAACTCAGGTCGGCTGCGTGCAAAGCAAACGCCCTACCCGCTATGCTATTGCTCCAGCCCCCAGTTTTTTTTTTCTTAAAAATAATCTGAACAAAATAACCAGACAGCATATTTAGATAAATACTCTCTTAGTCTCAAAAATCCACAAACTATGAGTGACAGAGAAATGTGTTGGTGTCTGAGATTTTTCTAAGTTTCTGTGACAAAAGTAGGGAGGCTGGCTTAATTCCAGATTGAGCAAAATGTATTTCAAATTCAGCCACTTCTATTTTAAAAAGGCAAACAAGAACATGGCTCTTCTCCCTCATTATGAGGAAACAACTCGTCTGATAACAGGACTGCTGGCCTCCCTGGCTACAATCCACTGGAATTTGGTGCCTCCCAGTTCATGATCAAGAACAACAAGACTTTAGAGTAAATTTTAGCACAGACAGAGCTTGTATCTCAAAAGCTACAAAGACTTGTGAGCAGGTAATGAAAAGGCAATACTCTAGTAAGTTTCTCTGAATGCTGTTGTCAGTCTGAACTGTGTGTGTGTGAGTATGAATGTGAGTGCGTGCGTGCGTGCGTGCGTGCGTGTGTGTGTGCACGCATGTATATGTATGTGAGGTGTGGAGGATCAAACCCAGAACCTCATACCGGTAGGACAAGCTCTCCACCATTGAGCCACGTGCCTATCCCAGCATTAACACTTTAAAAAAGCAAAAATTTTGGGGGCTGGAGCAATAGCACGGCAGGTAGGGCGTTTGCCTTGCATGCGGCCGACCTGGGTTTAATTCCCAGCATCCCATATGGTCCCCTGAGCACTGCCAGGGGTAATTCCTGAGTGCAGAGCCAGGAGTAACCCCTGT
>JAOXYA010053867.1:0-12103 GCA_028565675.1 Sorex palustris | reverse complement strand
TCCTTCCTTCCTTCCTTCCTTCCTTCCTTCCTTCCTTCCTTCCTTCCTTCCTCCCTCCCTCCCTTCCTTCCTTCCTCTCTATTTTTGTAGTCTTTCAAGTGTCACTCAGGAGGCCCAGGGACCACACACAATGATTCTGGGCCTATTGGACTGCATGGTTCAAGGTGAGGGCTGAGGATGCGGTACTGCTTGATGCCTGCAGAGCTAACATCTTTTGGTGGCATCAAAAAGCTACACTTGGTGGTGCTCAGGGGTCAAGCATTACCAGGGTCCCATGCATGCAAGTTCTGTGCCCTGACCCCTGTATTATCTCCCTGACACTCCCCCAGCTTGAGTTTTATAAAACAACTTAAAGTTTCACTTAAAATTAATTAATTAATCAATTAATACACTTACTCTACAGAGCAGTTTGGTTTTACAGCAAAATTGAACAAAAAGTCACAGAGTTCCTGCCAGGTCTTGACTCACTGGCTTGTATGTGTGAGGCCCTTCATTTCATCCCCAGCATCAGTTTAAAAATTTTTAAGTTATCTAATAAAATTCCCCCAAATAAAGAGTTCTCATATATCCTCATATATCCTATGTCCCCACACATGAGCAAACTCCCACCCCTGAACACATCTTGCACCATAAGAGATGATTGGTCACTCCATTCTTTCTTTATGTTCATCCAGGTTTCTAATCTGTGTACCTATCCTCCTTCTAAATAACTTTTTTTAGCATTTCTTTTAACATTTGGCAATATAGCCGTCTATTGGCAATATATCTGACCATTTTTACTTGTCTGAACAAGTCTTTATGTCTCCATCACTGTATGTCAAAACTTGGTCGAGGGTCGGTGAGGGGTGATTCAAGCATCTGGAGCCCATGGGACATGCAAGAGGATCAGGTTCAATCCCCAGCACCAGTCCTGGTGGAACACAGCCAGGAGTGAATCCCAAGCACTTCCAGGTGTGACCTTCGCCTGACCCAAATGAACGAACATCCTGGTAGAACTCCTCTGTGTAAAATTTACAGAGTGTGGGTGCCCCTAGTGTCTGGGTTCCCTTAGGAGTTTGAGTTCCTAGCATTCTCTCCATTCAGTCCTCAGGTTTTCCTGCCCTGCCCCTGGCTCCAAGAGATTTCTGCTCCAGTAACTTGTGGTTCTCTGTATCTACTATTGGTATCTATCCAGTTTGGGGCAGTAGTTTATCTTATGACCTCACTTTTGGGCCAAACTTAGAAAAATTACTGCTTTTTCCATTTGTCTAGCACTTACCTTGTTATTAAAAGGGAATGATGACTTAGTGCCTCATGTGCCAGAAAGGAACCAGAAGTCCCTGGCATGAATTTTGCCTGGGAAAGGCATGAATCAGAGTCCCGGGATGGATTTATGAGCTGGGGAGGTTCCTGCCCTTCATCTTCCTGCTTTCCAGAGCTGGAATCTCTCCATGGATTAGGTCTGGCTTCTCTTCTGAGTTAGGGGTTCACAACCAGCTTTCTGAAGCAGTGAAGCAGCACTGGGTACTGACATAGGTCCCATTTCTCTGTCACCTGGTCAATGAAAGTCTCTGCAGATACAAGGGTTCAGAAAGAGGCTCTGAGTGCTTGTTTCAAACAAGCACTGCTGGTAACTCCATGGTGGGTAGAATATGGGAGTGGTCAGGTCCAGTTCCCAAAGCCTTTCCCCAGTTACTTTGAAATTTCTTCACTCACCACTCTTTTTCCTCTGCTTTCTATTATTGTGGGTAGCTGTGATTTGGAAAGTTTGTCTTTTATAGAAGATGAAGTCTTGTATTTTCCCATTATTATTATTTGCTGTTGTTGTTTTGGGTCACACCCACAAGTGCTCAGGAGCTACTCTCTGCTGGGGTAAAAGAAATTGTATAGAGCTGGGAATAAAATCCAGGTTCCCTCATGCAAGTCTTATGCTCCAGTCCTTTGAATAAATACTTTATTTTGTTTTGGGCCACATCCGGTGGGTCATTCCACAAAACCTAAAGTCCAATTTAAAATTCCATCTGTCTGTCTGTCTGTCTGTCTGTCTCTTTCTCTCTCTCTCTCTCTTTCTCTCTCTCCTTTCTAGTTCCATTTAGACCAGATTATGACCCATGCTTTCAAAACCTCCTAACACCAGAAATGTGGGTAAGGTAGGGAGCCAGGACCAATGCCCTACTTCTCCCCATCTTAAGGCATCCAGGGCTTCATGGTGGCTCAGTTACAACACCCATTCTGAGTACAGAGATGCCAGCTCAAGGTCCAATTTCTGGGGGTTGTGCACTCACTCTAGCTTGACCACCTAGAGTGGCACAAGAATGTCCCAGAACTGGGCAGGATAATGGCGTTTTATATTTACATTTTTATGTTTGTTTGGGTTTTGGGGGAGGAGGTTGAAGGGCAAAACCAACAGTGCTCAGGGATTACTTCTGGCAGACCAGGAGGACCATATGGGATCCTGGGAATTGAACCTGGTTATGCCATGTGCAAGACAAGTGCCTTACCCACTGTTCTACCTCTTCAGCCCCAGGATGATGACATTTAAACAGCAACTGGAGACATTACAGATTTAGAAAATGTCGGAAGAGGTGGGAGAGTGATGGAGGGCAGATCATGTGAATGGATACCCTCCAGGCCATTTGTCCTGGCCTTCTCACTGGCCGGAGATACACACAGTCACCTTTTTGGGGTCTCACAGCACAGAAAAATACCCGAAAGGGGCTTCCCACACACTTGTTCATAGTAGTTTGCTTTTTAATGTCTCCTTGACTGTCTCTTATTATGTAAACTGCTCTACATAGTTTTCTGGCCTTGACTAAATTCTAATTGTTTGTTGTGCAAAGGAAAATAATATTTTAAATTCAAATATTTTATTTTTAATTAAAATATGTTTCAATTTATAGTTTGAATCACACATTTATAATAGTTTTAACATTTATGGTTTTGAGCACACAATTCCTGCAGGCCACTATCTACAAGTGTCCAAAATCCTCCACTAATGTCTACCTGTTCTCCCAAGTTTGCCTCCCCACTTGCCTTCCCACTCTGCCACCCCTCTCACCCCCGTAACTTGGTATTCTCAGTTCTGTAATCCAGATAAGAGATGTGCCTACTCAAAAACCCATTAGTTTCATTCCATCCTAAGCATCCAAATGTATCTCAAAGTCTCTCACAAATAAATAAGGACCCACACAGGAGAACATTCATTTGTGTTGTGTTTGTTCATCATCGTGAAACACTGGGAGCAACTTAAGTATCCATTCTCAGACAAATGTATAGTTAAATTGAGTTATAATCACACAACAGAAGAATCTATAGCTTAAAATTATTGAGGTAGAGTTTATGTATCTACAAGCATAAATCTAAAACTCTCATCATTGAATGAGGAGAACAAGTTGCCTGGGATTCAGACTTTATGTCATTTAAAGATTAAACATGCAGGACAATATGAATTGCTGTCAAGTACATATTCATATAGTAAAGAGTTATTAGAAAAATAAATACAATAAAAATAAATAAAATAAATAAATTTCAAGTCAGTATTGACCTCTGGGGACATAAGGAAAGGAATGAGATTAGGAGAGATACATAAGAAGACTTAATTATATCAAAGACTTTTTTTAAGGTTGCCAAATCTTTTTTCCCCCATAATGTGATATATAATCTATATGGTGGGCATATGGATATTATTTTATTCTCTATAATTTCCTCTTCTTCAAAATATTTCATAGTAGTAAAAGAGAAAGTGTTATCCTCAGTAAAGGGGTATAGATTATTTTGAAAAAGTAAGTCTGAGGACAAGGAGCCTAGTCAGTCTGTTTAAGCTATTACAACTTGATCACTTGGTCACTTGACACCCTGTTACTCATTGATTTGCTTGAGCGGGCACCAGTAACTCCTCCATTCATCCCTGTCGCGTGATAGTGTAGCCCAATGGTGTCTGCTCACTCCAGGAACACGAAGAGCCTCAAACCATTCCTTTAGGGTCTTGACGAAGAAGTCTGACCATCTTGTAGGGGGCGGCCACACGATCTTTTGACGTCCCGTGGAATCCAGTCGGTAACGGCTCTAGTCCAGCGTTCATCTCCAAATTGCATTGTGTCCAGCCCATCTGATTTTCGATGCCTTGGCAAACGAGACAGCGTCCCTGATTCTCTATCGTCAACAGAGGTGGGAACTCTGGATTCCTTCTCTCACTTGAGTGAAGCATAATACTCCAAGCATAGCTCTTTCAATTCCTCTTTGGGAGACCCGAATAGTGTTCTCATCCTGTTTTTGTGGGACCCAGGTCTCTGAGGCATATGTTAATGCAGGAAGAATGGTGGATTGAAGAGATGTGCCTGGAGCAGGAGGTTCTTTGTCCTGTTAGCTATTTCTTTGATGCTCTTGAAGGCGTTTCATGCCACACTCTTCCTCCTGTGCAACTCAGGTGCCAAGTCGTTTGTCATGTTGAGTTCTTGACCTAGGTACACATAAACTATCACAACGAGATGAGTGAGAATTGTGAAATGGATCAGAACAAAGGATTGGGGACAAAGGGGGTGGATACATGGAACCAAAATAGTTGGAAAGCCAATCTATACAGTCAGTTAAAAAAAGGGAAGAATCAAAGATCATCTAAGAGATCTCCAACTTGAAAGACTAGTTGGTGCTGAGTTGGCAATACGGAAAGAAGAGAGGCTGGGGTTGGCCTACTTGACAGATTAGGCTTGGGGTGTCCACATGCCCTGGAAGAGTCTAGTAGAAATACAGGCCTGGCCTTGGAAAGAGTGTCAGTGAGATTCAATCCTGCGTCCCCTAGTGCCTCACCACCCAGCTCCCGCCCACATATGTAAAGACATTTATTCAGGGTGCCACTTCTCCTTCTGGGTTTGTTGGTGATATCAACTCGCATACTGATTTAACTCCCTGTTTTGGTGTCACATCCTTTGATAACTAGTACTTTCCTCATCTTCCGATTGCTTTTTTAATACAAGCAATTGGAAGTAAATGTATCAGAAGTCAAAGGCAAAGGAGTGTAGTTTCTGCATCCTGTAACAGTCAGCTTGCTGAAAGGAGAGATAGTATACTGGTAAGGAGATTTCTCTGCACACGGTCAACTAGGGTTCGATCCCACAGCACTGTGTATATGGTCCCCCGAACCCATTCAGGGGGATCCTTGAGACCAGAGGGAGGAGTGAACCTGAGGACTGCCAGGTGTCCCAGGAGAACCAAAAAAAATCCAGCAAAATCAGTATGCTCAGAGCAAGATAGAGGGGGAAAATCCTCAGAGGATGTGTGGAGATATTAAGGGAGAAAAGTCATCACATTTGGGTTCAGGAGGGAATTTCTTACCTATCCGAGGCTGTAGGACAATAGTGTGGGATTAGTTCAGCCTAGATCATGGGTCATAGATTCTTAGCAGAGGCAAGAAATGAGGACATTTTCTGGGTCTTGAAAATATGCCATAAACTGCATGATCTATTACAGTCACAAGTACAGATGGAGTAAGAAATCCATAGAAACTCTTTTCTAAAAATGAATGTTGGGTAAGGAGAGGACAGAGACCACACCATGATGGACCCATCCAAAGTACTGACATCTGTAGAAGAGCTTCCAGAAGATGTGCCTGCAGGAGACTGAGAACAAGTAGCCAGAACAAAAGGAGGAAACTAGATGAGTTTGGATCACCAAAGCTGAAGTGGAGAGTTTCAAGGGGAAAGTGGACAATTGTATACAATGTAAAACTAATAATAGTAATGGAAAAATGGGAGTCAGAAGGAAGGCAGGGAAGGGAGGAATAAATGAAGCTTTGAGAGGTGATCACATGCAGTGAGACACTCAGTAAAAGAAAAGATGAAAGTGTTCATAAAACAGACAGGAAATAACAGAAAGGTGGGCTGGAGAGAGAGTGTAGGGGTGAAGGTGCTTGCATTACATGTGGCCAACCATGGTTTGACCCCTGGCACCGCATCTTGTCCTCCAGACACTACCAGGAATTATCCCTGAGCACAGATCCAGGAGAATACCATCAACTATGTCTAATACTATATTTACTTGAAAACAGAAATGGATCATTGTATTATTCCCTTTCAACTGTATCTTGATGATCGATGGCACCATGAGATTTTGGAAACTCTCAGAACTATCTCCATTTTATAGCCCATGCAATTATCTTTCTGGGAGGAGAGAAGGTCATGAGATGAGGAGAATGGCAGGATGAGCAGGAGAGACAACAAAGCTGGCAGGTTCTCCACAAGGACCCTACGAAGCCCCATTCAGCCCTAGCTCTGCCACAAACTCATTGCTAAACTCTGGGCCAGTTGCCCGTGTCCACAGGCCTCCCTGGGGGTTGGGATATCTGCTCCCCAAAGCTCTGACTCTCTGGATGAGCTCCATGAAGGCAGGGAGGAAAAGCCCTAAAGTGTCTTTGAAGACAGCATCTGTCAGGCAGCAGGGTGCTCCCGGAAGCCTAGCAAAGCATCTTCTTTCCCTTTGTTGTTCAGCTGTGGTTTTGGGTTGGGGGCCATCGATCTCCTCAGACCCAAGCAAATTATGGGGCCCTTAGCTTCTTCCTTCTACGCACAGGTTAGCATGGTTCTGCTGGGCATGAGGGAGCCCCTGGCAGGCAGGAAGCTGGCCCAGGCCATGAGATGAGCTCAGAATGCGGGAGGGGCACCGGGTGGAAAGTCTGAGGCTGAATGGCTGTACAGAGAGCCAGAGCACTGGAGGGAAGCTGCCAAACCCCTCCAGACAAGCACTTGGGGGAATTTCAGTTGTCCCCAAAGTACCTTTTAATTTGAAAGCAATCAGAAGGCAGGTCAGGGGGTTTTCATCATTGAGCGGAGTGGCAGGGCCTGGCCTCGGGGAAGCAGGCTGGGTTGTCACAGACTCCAATTAGGTGTGAGAAGTGGCTGCAGCGCCTGCCTGCTGGGTTGCTGCCAGGCCACTCATCTTCTCTTCGCTCCTAAATCCAAGCGCCCAGCCCACAAAGACCAATGACACCGCTCATCTCATGGAACTTTCCCAGCCCTGGAAGCAGCCTCCGGTTCTACAGCAAATTTCTTCTTCCTGGGGGCCTGAGATGACACAGCTCTGCAAGTGCAGAATTAGGTGACACAGTGATTGACAGTAGGAGGAGGCTCTCAAACAACTTTGCTCAGGTTTTGTAGACTGGAGCACACCAGGAGGAGTAGGAGGAATTTATTATTATTTTTAAAATTGTTTGGGGGGGAGGGCACCACACTCGGAGGTACTCAGGGATTAGTCCTGGCTCAGTTCTCAGACATCATTCCTGGTGGTTCTTGGAAGTCATATGCTGTGCTGGGGATCGAAATGGGATAAGCCACATGCAAAGCAAGTACCTACACCCTGTACTATCTCTCTGGCCTCATATTGAAGTCTTACGGTTGTTTTTCTGCTCACTCTCTGGTGTCATCTTCTAGGCAAGGGTTCTGGGTCTGTCTGTTCTTGCTCCTCTCTGAGGAAGTCCAAGCAACTGATTTATTTCTTAGGCTTCTGTGTTCTCCATTGTAAACTGGGGTAATGATAATTCCAGATGCACTGGCACTGGTAAAGGTGAGACAATAGACTTGTGCATAGAGAAGCGTTGACACCTACAAATGACTCTTGCTTAGGTACAAGTGCATGGCCCTTTGGGTTGAAAAGAAAGGCTTTTGAAAATGTCACATGTTATAAGCAGCCCATATGTGGTCTCATAATTTGGTCGTTTTCCTGAGTGCATGACATTATGCTCTTTTCTCTCTTTCTTTTTAAAGACTGGTTTCAAAT
Organism: Sorex palustris; assembly: GCA_028565675.1. Classification (NCBI taxonomy): domain Eukaryota; kingdom Metazoa; phylum Chordata; class Mammalia; order Eulipotyphla; family Soricidae; genus Sorex; species Sorex palustris. The sequence goes on along the minus strand of JAOXYA010053867.1, from coordinate 4,357 downwards.
CTGAGGCTTCTATCTTTAACTCCTGTCTGGTTACATACTGTATAATAAGTTACTTTAAAAATGCATCAAAAATCTTCTTTAGTGAAAGTATGAAAAGCATGTTGAGTGAAGTAAGTCAGAAGAGGAAGGACAAATACCTGATGTCTAACTTATTTGCAGTATATAGAATAACAGCACAAGAAAATGCAAGGTGTCAAAGCAGGGGGATATATCTAGACTACCCCAGAGCCTAGATTATAGAAATAAGAAGGTTAGGGAAGGAAAGAACTCAAAGGGGGAAGTAAGAAGAGGTGGAGGAGAGTTAACTGGGACAGGGTTCCTAGCACATTGAAAGTGTAGAGGTGTATGTCTAAATCACAGAGCTAATACAATCAGGAGACCAAACTACAACAGCTAAAAAAATGTTTATTGGGCTGTGGAGATAGTATAGTGGGTAGGGTGCTTGCCTTGCACATGGCCAACCTGAGTATGATCCCTGGCATCCCATTTAGTTCCCTGGGTCTTCCAGGAGTTATTTCTGAGCACTAGCAGATCTGGTATCCCCCCAAAACTAAACTAAATGAAACAAAAAGATGTGCTTGTCGAGGAGGCAGGTACTGCCTCATTCCCCAGGTTCCTCCCAGTCCTTACTGGAAGGAACCTGGGGATATTGGTAGGGTAAGTTGACACTGGTCGTGAGATTGGTGTCGAAGTATAGTTATACCTAAAATTGTTAGGAATAATGTTGTGAATCACGGTACCTTAATAACAAAAAAAAATTTTTAAGGCATGTAAAGCTCTGCTGTTAGACTAGAAAGAGGAAAAAAAAATCAGTAAATGCTCTGATCTCTAACTCAGAATTTCCTTCATTTATGAGATGCTCAGATTCTGTCAGTGTGACCTGAGCAGCACTATAGACCCACTAGGAGTTCTCTGATGCCCTTGGAGTCACTCCCTGCAGCAAATTTATTTCTGCATTTGTGATCATTGTCTGTACAAAGTTTCTTTTGTTTTCACCTTGACATGGCAACTAAAGAGTTACAAATCTTTCCCCCCCCCCCTTAAAACATTACTGCTACAAATATACAGATTTATTTCCAAGACACAGAGTTCTTGATCACTTAGGACACTGCAGTACCCTAGTAAGGAACTCTCCAACTCCAAGTTCTTAAAGTCTGTGCCAGGAGGAGCCACTCCCCACAAAAGTGGATGAATCTCTTCTCATCTCTGGATGAATGACATCACAGTGATTGCTATACACTCGAGGGAGGCCTGATCTGTCTGATCCCGAGTTTCCACCACATACCCACAAGCGCTGCCTTTTTCTTGGAACTCACCTGGAATCAGACCCTCCTATGTGGTGTTCATTCACAAACATGCCCATCATACTTGAGAGGTGATACTACCTTTCTATTTTCCTGTAGAAAGAGCCAGCTCTGATTGCCTTACTGCATACCTAGTGCCACCAAGAGAAAGAACTTTTTTTAAAAAATTTTATTTTATTTTTCCCTGACTGTGGCACTGTAGCACTGTCATCCCATTGTTCATCGATTTGCTCGAGTGGGCACCAGTAATGTCTCCATTGTGAGACTTGTTTTTACTGTTTTTGGCATATCGAATACGTCACGGGGAGCTTGCCAGGCTCTGCCGTGTAGGCGGGATACTCTCAGTAGCTTGCCAGGCTCTCTGAGAGGGATGGAGGAATTGAACCCAGGTCAGCCACATGCAAGGCAATCGAACCTGGCTCGGTCGGGCTGGCTGCGTGCAAGGCAAATGCCCTACCTGCTGTGCTATAGCTCCAGCCCATTATAACATAAGCGTGCATTATATTATGTGATAGAAAATATTATGTTCTATTACAAAATAAAAAACATTCTGTTTATGTAGAATGTATGCTTATATTATGTACACACATACAAACACATACATGAGTGGCTTGAGGTTTTTTGTTTTGGGGTCACACCTGGCAATGCTCAGAGGTTACTCCTGGTTCTACACTCAGGTATCACTCCTGGCAGGGCCCAGGGGACCCTATGGGATGCCGGGGGTCGAACCCAGGTCAACTGTGTGCAAGACAAACGCCCTCCCCGCTGTGCTATTACTCCAGAACCCTGTGAATTACTTGTTTGGTTCTAACCCAGATCCCCAAATGCCAAGCACCAGGGGCCTTTGCCAAGCCATGACTGCGAACATTCAGAGCCAGGTCTCAGGTCTGCGAACACCCGGTCACTGAGTGCCATGCGTCCCTGGGACAGGAGCAGGGCCCTCTGAGCTGGGCCCTCTAGACTGGATTTCCTCTGTACTGGCTGGAAGCGACGACAACTATCCCGTTCATGGAGCTGTCGACCCCACGGGCACATTAAACTCAGTGCCAGCATCACTGGGATGTTAACTCAGGTGTGGCCAAGAGACAAGAGCACGGGATGGGACCTGACTGCCAGGCGCAGGACTGCAGGGTCAGCGGCCCTCCCGCTCCCCACCCACACCCATGATGAAGATGGCAACGCATCCTGAAGAGGACAAGCAGGGAGGGGGAGGAGGGGGAGAGGGGAAGAAGGGAGGAAGAGGAGGACGAGGAGAAGGAAGAGGAGAAGGAAGACGAGGAAGAAGAGGAAGAGGAGGAGAAAGAGGAGGAAGAGGAGAGAAGAAGGGAGAGAAGGAATAGGAAAAGGAGGAAGAGGAGGAGGAAGAGTGGTGGAGGAGGAGAAGGAGTAGGAGAAGGAAGAAGAGTAGGAGGAGGAGGAAGAGGAGGAAGAGGAGGAGGAGGAGGAGGAAAAGGACGAAGAGGAGGAGAGGAAGAGGAGGGGAGGAGGAGGAGGGGGAGGAAGAGGTGTCTGGAAGAGCCCCTGAAGGACTGCCCCTGGGGGTCCCCTCGGAATGTGAGGGAAGTACAGCATGTAGCTCTGGCCACTACTGAGACATCCTGGCCTTCACGACCCTGATCTGGGCACTGGGCAGCGCACAATGGCCGGAAGAGCCACTTGCGCCCAGCAAAACAGACAGTGCCCGCCGCCTCCCCGCCGGCCACTCACCGAGCCTGCCCCCTCCAGCGTTCCGCCCACCAGGCCATGGCCAGGCCTGCTCCAGAAGGCCCTGGGACTCCCTGGCTTGTCGGAACTGACCCAGCTTGGGCCCACCCGGCCCTGCAGACAGGTAGGTGAGGGCTGTTCCAGTGCTGGGTGCAAACCTTGCCTCACTTCAACCGAATGGCCTCGAGCGAGTCACACACTCTCCAAAGCCCCCAGACAGACGGACTGGCCTGAAGCATCCCCCAGCCTTCCAGGGCAAGCCTGGGGAGCGTGGGAAGCCCCCCTCCCCAGTGTTACTCAGTAGCTGGGGCCTGTGATCCCCTGCAGGGAGATGGCAGCGTCACTTGGAAGTTCTGTCATTCTTCAGAGGCTTCACTCACACCGATGGTACCAGCTTGGAACCTGACACCTCACCGCTGATGGGTGCAGCCGAACTGAGACAGGGGTGCCTGGCACTGGCCCCCTCATCTCTCTGTGAGCCCCTGTTCTGCCCTCTGCAATGGACTGGAGAGGCACAACGAGCTTCTTCTTTTTCTTTTTCTTTTTTTTTTTATTTTTGGGTCACACCCGGCTATGCTCAGGGTTTCCTCCTGGCTCTGCACTCAAGAATTACTCCTGGCAGTGCTCAGGGCACCATATGGGATGCCGGGAATCGAACCCAGTCAGTCGCGTGCAAGGCAAACGCCCTCCCGGCTGTGCTATGGTCCAGCCCTAGCACAAAGAACTTCTGTCCCATTCAGTTCCAGCAGAAATATCACCGGCCCCACCAGCAGCTGTACCAGGCCTGGCCCCACAGCAAGCAGAACAGCCAAAATAAAAAGCCCAGTCAGCCCTGTCCTGGCTTCAGAGAGCAACTGCTAGGATGCTACTGGCGGCTAAAAGTCCCAGGTCGCCTTTTCTCTGCTTACTGCGCCTTCAGAAGGGAAGGCAGGTGTGAGGGGCACTGTCACAAACACACACCGGAGATGGAGGGAGACAGCTTGGGTCCCTGGCCCTTCCCACCTCGCACTGGCTCCAGAAAGCACTGGAATGCAAAACTAGGATTAGGAACGCAGTGTTGAATAAGTAGGTAAAGGGACATGCATGGACTGCACTCATCTTTGGAATATAAAGTAACAGAATGGGAGACTAACACCCAAGTATAGTTGAGAGACGTACCAGGAGATTCGCTCCATGGCTTGGAAGCCGGAAGCACAGATAGAGAAGGGAACTCCAAGTAAAGGGAACAGCTCGCTCAGGATGGGAGAGGCGTGCTGAAAGTAGACTATAGACCGAACACGATGGCCACTCAATACCTCTATTGCAAACCACAACATCCTAAAGGAAAGAGAGAGCAAAAGGGAATGCCC
>JAOXYA010053833.1:0-12105 GCA_028565675.1 Sorex palustris | reverse complement strand
AGTCTCCAATGGAGATGTTACTGGGCCCGCTCGAGCAAATCGATGATCAACGGGAGGGCCTTTACCTTTATATATATAAAATATATATATTTTATCTTTTTTTTTGCAATTTTTTTGGCCCACAGGTTACCGAAGAATATATTCACTTCCACATATTTCTTAGTTTTCTAATTTGTCTTCTGTGATGTTTTGCTTTCATTCCACTGAATTTAGAAAATACTCTGCGTGGTTTTAATTTTCTAATATTTATGGCACTTGGTATATAGTCCCAGAATCTGGGCCATACTGGAGATGTCCCGTGTCCATTTGAGAAGACAGTGCTCTGGGGCTGGAGGTCCTGCTGTACAGGCCACATAGGTAAAGGATACAGTGTTTCCAAGTCTTGGTTGCTCTGCTACTGAAAACAGAGTCTGGCTCTGTTACTGGAAACACACATTAAAATCCCCAACAACTATTGTTTCAGTGTCTGTCTCTTCAATTCTGCTCATTTTTGTTACACACGCCTTCATTGTTAAGTACGCATGTTTGAAATCTTGATGTACCTCCCTAACATCTAGACTTCACAAATATTAAAAACTTATTGAGGGCCGGGGGTGCAGAGCATCTCCAGTGGGGTAAGAACTTGTCTTGCATCTGTGAACCCCTAGATTTGATCATTTAAAAAAAACCGATCTGCCAACAAATTTTTTGGGGGGAGGGGTGCCACTCCCAGCTGTGCTCAGGGCTTACTCCTGGCTTTGCACTGAGGAGACCATACTGGGATGCCAGGGATCAAGCCCTGGTCAGGTTCGTGCAAGGCAAGTGCCTCACCTGCTGTACCATCTCTCCAGCCCTTGCAACTTGCCAACAATTAAAGGATAACCAGTACTCATTGTGGTTGCAGATTGTATGGGCTTATCTTTCCCCCACCATTTTACTTCTAGCCAGTTTGTGTTTTTGAATTTAAATGGTTTTCATGGATGAATAAAGTTAGCTCATAAAAATCAAATTAACAATATAAGCTAGAGGAACAGTACAGGGATTAAAGAGCTTGCCACTTCCACAACTGCTAGATGTGACCCACGGACAGAGCCAGGAGCAGTCCCTGGGCACTGCCCGGTATGGTCCAACCTTCTCCCTTCCCCAGAAAAGACCCAAACAGCTCCTTTCTCTCCCCACCAACCTGATCATTTCTGCCTTTTGGATGCATGGCTTAAGCCTCTCATGTTTACTATTTCAATATGATTGAAAGTGTCTAAAATTTTTCTGGGTTCTTTGTTTTTATTAAAAGGATACTTTATAGTGTTCCTTTTAAATTCCTTTTATCAATTTTTCTTATTAGTGCTTGCCTTTACAGCTTACGATGTATGATAAAATTTTAATTTAGATTTATACTAACTTAATTCTAGCGTATAACAGAAATGTACTCCATTCACATAGCCCCTTTGCATTTTTAGTTTTTGCTTTTTCGGTCACAGCCAGCAAAGCTCAGATCTTACTCCTGGCTCTGCACTCAGGAATTACTCCTGGCAGTGCTCAGGGGATGCCAGGGACTGAACCTGGGTTGGCCGCATGCAAAGCAAATGTCCTATCTGCTGTACTATCTCTCTGGCCCCTCCTTTCCATTCTTGATTGCTACTGATGTTTTACAATATTTTTACAGTATGTTTCTGGAAGAAGTGAAGGAGGAGCACTTACAGACTATTTTTACGGTAGTTGTCTCACTTTATTTTCTTTAAATTCTTCCTCTGAATTCAACTTTCCATCTGGTGTCATTTCTCAACTCCAGTATAACATTATCACCCACCCACCTCGTCTGTGCTGTTACTATCAGACATACTCCATTCTATACACATTTCTTCTAAGTTCAACTCACACAAATATAGCCATATTATTTTAAGCAACTTGTTTTTAAAGCTGTTAAGAAGATGCAACTGTCGCGTTTTACTAGTGCCAGTGGCCATGTTTTATTTCTTTCTGGCATCTGCTTTTTGAAGTGGCCGACAGATGCTCAGGGGCTACTCCTGGCTTGGTGCTGGGAGTGATTCCTTGTGCTAGATCAGACCCAGCCTCCTGAATGCAGAGCATGTGCATTCACTGAGTCATCTCTCCAACCCTCTTGCTAGTACTTGGCTGGAGAGAAATCACACCCGGGCTCCATTCCTAACATCACATGTGGTTCCCCAAGCCCTGCCAGGAGTGACCCTGAGCACAGAACCAGGGCTATGTTCTGAGCATTGCTGGGTACGCAAACAAAAAACCTTTCGGTTGTTTTAAATTTTGGTTCACTTAAGCACATTCAAGTAGGTGTGTTGCTGACCGCCCTAGGAGATGTCAGGGGGTTTTCTTACGCAGTTCCTTTGTAAGTCTGACTCACTTCCCCTCTCTTACTACCTTCAAGACTTTCTGTGACAGACTTAGCTAAGAATTTCTTTGAATTTAGTAAGTTAGAGTATGCCTAGCATATCTATACTTGTGCGGAGTGCAGAGTAATATATTGCCAAGTAGAAGTTCATGTTTTTTTTTTTTTGTAGTAAGGCTAGTGAGCTGGCTCCTAAATGGAGAAGTCATCAGTCTGTTTTAGGTGTGCATTGTAATTCAACACATGCATGTCTGACGAATGATCACAATACTCCATTAAGTCAATATCCATTTGTAAATTGTAAATTTTTCTCTCATTACGTGAGCACATTTAAGATTTAGTTTCTTAGGTTCCGGGTGTGGCTCAGAGGCACAATGCCAGCCTAGAAGCATGAGACTACAAACTCAATCCCTGGCACTGTCCGGTACCGCACAGTGTAAGAGTGGGCGCTGCAGATGCAGCCTCTGGGGTTACACACACAACCAAGCACGTGAGCACCTCTGGGGTCACACACGCAACCAGGCACGTGAGCACCTCTACCAAGAAAGTGTGCAGACTCCAGACACCAGCAACAGAGAAGAGAAAGGGGGTGTGGGGGAAGTGAGTGGGGTGGCGGGTGGGCTGTTTCAAAGATCCACTGTCTAGGTGACTTTCTAATAGACAGGGCCAGAGAGACAGTACAGTGGGGTAGAGCATTTGCCTTGCACACAGCTGCTCAGGTTCATCCCCAGCATCCCATATGGTCCCCGGAGCACGGCCAGGAGTAATCCCTGAGCATCGGTGAGTGTGGCCCCCCCCGCAAACCAAACAATCAGACAAAAAAAAATCAAATATATAAACACGGACTGAAGAGTTACCTCAACGGGCTCATACAAGAGGCCTGGGTCCAGTCCCTGACACCACATGCCCCAGAGCAAAGCCTGGAGTGTCTCCTGAGGACAGAGCCAGGGAGGGAGCACTGCTGGGGGAAGCCCCCAAGTGAGATGATGAAGTCCGTACCCTGGTCTTGTTTATGGGTTGAAGTGTGCCCAGGGACTGCCCTCACCCTTCTGCCCACTCAGTGCCACCCCTGCCCGTGTGGTGATGGGGGCTGGAGTGTGCCCGGGGACTGCCCTCACCCTCTGCCCACTCAGTGTCACCCCTGTCTGCGGGGTCATCAGCAGGCTGCTGTGGCAACAACAAGCAGAACCCTGCAAGCTAGCCAAGGAGATCAGGACAGGGAGTCTCAGCCCAGCTGCCCACAGCCCGTAGAACAGAGCTGCGGGGCCAGGGTGAGAGTACGGCAGGGAGGGCACCTGCCTTGAAGGTAACGCAGGTTGACTCTCCATGTGAAGAGCCAGGGTAAGCCCTGAGCACTGCTGGGTGTGGTCCAAAAAGCAAGCAAGCAAACAGACCACAGAGCAGAACTGGGATCCAGGCGGCCAAGACAGATATGCTAGTAGCAGCCCCACCTCGGGTGCGACCACATGCCTAAGCCGGGGGGTAGGGACAGAGAACAGAACCTTCCTGAACGGGCCCACTGAGTGTAGTCGCTGCTGTAGAGGAACTGGGAGTGTGGGAGGGAGCCCCATGACTCAAATTCTGCAAGATGTACTTACTGCTAAGCTTCAGGTGCTCTAGTGTCTCTTTGCTAAAATCAGTACAAAATTTCTCCCGTGAAGTGACTTTGTTGGGAAGAGGGCTGGCGATGCTGAACGATCCAGGCTGATCTGCTCCTCGAGCCCGCCGAGCGCATGTGCTGACGGGGGCCAGGACTCCCTTCTGGCTCCAGTAAACACCACAACCAAGACCCCTTCACATGGACACAGCTACACCTACAACCACGACGCTGTTACTTACAAGGAGTACTTTAAGGTATCGTCTAGTTCCATGATAGCAGCCTGGTTCCCACAGCGGTAACAGTAATTGGGGGCGCTGAAGATGGTGACCACGTTCCGGTCGTGACACCAATTGTAGCCCTCCATTACAAGCTGGTGAGCACGAGAAACCAGTGTGAGACCATTGGCATGGTTAAATGTTTCAGAAATGTCTTGTCCAAACGTGTAACCAGCACCACGGGGTGAAATACCCCACCCTCCACGGTCATCTGGATCTGACCATAGTAGGTCACACATTGGGCCCTCATGTGGAACTTCCTGTAATCGATCCAGGGCTCTGATGTGATCCAGTGTATCAATGGATGGAGAGAGGCCACCATGGAGGCAGAATATCTGTTTACAAAATTAAAATGTGCATGTTTGATTAACTGGTGAAAGATAAGGGGGAAGTAAAGAATGGTTACACCAAGAGCTTTGATTCTCAAAAATGAAAGTTTAATGAGACGCAGAAAATTTATCAAATATAACATTAAAAAAATCAGAGAATCAACATTTAAATATATTTCTTCCCTTTTCCCTTCAGTTTTCATCTATTTTGTATTACGTACTTTTTCCTACAACAAACGCACCACTACTTTGTTCCTGGTTCCAGTGGCTTTGCAGCTTTCCTTTTCTGTGTGGGAGGCCTGGGGCCAAGGAAGGGCCACACAACACAAGGCCAAGTGCCCCACAGTTTTGCAGCACCCTGGCTTCTCTGATTGTTTGATTACGCAGAGCTTGCACCCCCGTCCCGGCTTCTTCTCCCATGAAAGTTACTCTACGCTCTCTATCTCTGTCTATGGGCCCCTCTCGGGGGTGCCTGAGGTGGAACTTGAGCTTTCAGCATGCAAGGCACGTACTCAGTTTTTACCTGCCTCTCCTTAACCGTTTTAAATAATGAATAACATAGAGAGTCTTTCAAATGTTTTTGGCCCGGTAGTGTTTTTCTGTATCTGTCATGTCTGGGTAGGTACTGAAGTGAAGCTAGCAGTGTAAATTCTGAAGCACAGTGATTTCTTCTAAGTGCTCTAGATTTTTCTAGAGCACAGAAATGATGCTTCCTGAAAGTCTGGGAACATCTGTCTACTGAAACTACCTTGTTTGCTACACAGACACATACCTTGATAATATGCTTTTGAGTATATTATATACAGTTACATTTCCAATTTAAGTGTGACCCACCTTTGTTTTCTAGATTGGCTTGGCCAATTATATTTATCAGTAAATTTTCCTTTTCGCTGGCTTTTTGGGTCACACCTGGAGATATTTAAGGGTTACTCCTTGCTTTGCTCTCAGGAATCAAGCCTGGTGGTGCTCATGGGACCAAACAGGATCCTGGGATCGAACGCCAGAAGGCCACATGCAAGGCAAAGGCCCTACCCATTGTGCTATCACTCCGGTCCCTATCAGCAGATTTTTTAAGGTGATTTTTGCCATACCGAGCAAGTTTTTCAGTGTTAATTTCAGTTTTCATCTTAATCTTTAAGTTTATTGTTTCATTTTCATTTTATTATTACTTATATCCCCTTTATCCCATTATTTCCTTTATAGCCTGCTACAAAACAAATGCAGGACGAGTGTGCATCTGGAAGGTAGAGGTTTTTGCCTACACCACACCTTCACTGCCATTCTGTTAGATTTGCGTCCTTACCTTTTATTTTGAGTGTTAGTAAAAGACTGCACAATTTCCAAAGCAATTCGGTTTTTCGCCTTTTCTTTTCTTTTAATTTTTTTTTTTGCTTTTTTTGGGTCACACCTGGCAATGCACAGGGGTTCCTCCTGGTTCTGCGCTCAGGAATCACCCCTGGTGGTGCTCAGGGGACCATATGGGATGCTGGGAATAGAACCCGGGTTGGCCGCGTGCAAGGCAAACGCCCTACCCTCTGTGCTATCTCTCCAGCCCCTAAATGTACCTTTTTTTTTTAAAAAAAAAAAAGTATATATACTCAAAAGATATAAAAAGTCCTTGAACAAAAACTTACACATGAATATTCGTAGTAGCACTATTTATGGTGAATATAAACTAAAATGTCCACCAACTGATTAATAGATTAACAAAATTTGATGGATATGATGAAATATTGACTCTAAATAAGAACAATTTATACTACAACATGGACAAATCTTGAAATAACATTTATTATGTTATAACATTCTTTCATTATGTTATAAAATAATGTAATGAAAGCATTTTTGTTAAATGAATGAAGCCAGAGGCAAAAACTTCCTACACTTACCATAAGATTCCATTTATATAACATCTCCTGAACAGGCCTTACCAACAGAGAGTAGACCAGGGGCAGTGAAGAGCAATCAATGGCGGGGAGAACTGAATGGACATGGGTTTTTTGTTTTTTGTTGTTTTTTGGGGTTTTTTTTTGGTGGTGTGTGTGTATGTGATAAAGTGCTTTAAAGTTAGGCGATGATGATGATTGTATGATTTTAAGAATATATTAAAACCCTCTAACCTGTGTACTTTGAAATGGTGATTTAGAGAGAAGAGGTGTCTCTCCCTGACTGATCTCTGGGCAATTCCCAGCAGTACTTAGGGGCTACTTGAGAGATGAGCGAGAGACTTCAAGTACTGGAAGGTCAAACCCCGATCCTGCCTGTGGCAGTGTGTGCCCTCCAGCCCTTTGGGCTGTGTCCCCAAGCCTAAAATGATGAAGTTTATGGCCTGAGAATAAGAAATAGTAGTAAATCTGAGCGAGTGTCATTTTTCAAAGAACATGCTAAAATAATCCTTTAAATAGAATTTGAGGGTATATATATGCTTCTGTTTTCATCTCTCTAGATTACTTTCTAAATTTTAGATATCTTCTAAATTTTTGTAGGGAAGATTTGCTATTTGAAATGGTAATTCTTTTATTTTTGTTATTTAACCAAGATACTGATAAATATGACTCCCATGACAAAATTACACTTGAAATTTCATGTAAAATATAAATGCAGGAAAATAAAAAATGTACTCAATATACTTGGAATAGTAATACTTAAGAAGTTGTTTCTAAATTAATTTTTTGATATATTTAAACCCCTTATCTAATTAAATTTTGTTCGTTGTGGATTATACTTCTGTTAAGGTAGGAAGCATTTCTCTTAGCAACTCAAAGTACCATTTCTTCCTCTATTTCCATTTTTCACCATTATTATGTGTTTGAACATAAATTCCAATTTAAAAATATTTTTACTTCACTATCCAACTATGCCTATCTTATTCAATGTATTTAGTTTTGTAGGGCTACACCCAGAAGTACTCAAAGAACTATATATGGTGCCTAATACTGAACGTGTACTGGCCACATACAAAGCAGGTACTATATCTTTGCCCCAACTATATATCTATTTTGATTCCTTATTAATAATATAAACCATGGGGCTGGAGCAATAGCACAGCAGGTAGGTGTTTGCCTTGCACATGGCGGACCCGAGTTCGATTCCCAGCATTCCATATGATCCCCTGAGCAACGCCAGGAGTGATTTCTGAGTGGAAAGCCAGGAGTAACCCCTGAGCATCCCTGGGTGTGACCCAAAAAGAAAAAAAAATAAACCATAAGTACGTTGATGCTTTCCAAGTAATTAATAAGCTAGGAGTATGACTGGGGGCTCCAAATAAGGTATTCAAATTTTCATCAAATTTCCCATTTTTTAAAAAAAAATTAGGTGGAAAATATGACTATCCTAAAGAGGTGAGTGAAGGTGACAGTGCAGGCTTTACTTTAAGGGGGGGGCACTCACCTGGGTAGAGAGGGGCTGACCAGAGAAGAAATGAGGGGTCCTAGTCCTTCTCCTTTCATCAACCTCTAGGTTCTAAAATGAATGTGAACCCAAGCCCTGAATCTGGTTGTGGCCAGAGACTGCTTGTTAGTAGAGAATATCAATCAGATTGTGCTGTCAGAGGCCAAGAAAAAGTCACAGAATGGGAAAATGCAATCTAGAAGAACATAATTACCGACCTATAAGGAATCATTTCAACAAATGGTGTGCTGGATTCTGTGGTCACGTTTATCTTGTTTGAAATTGCAGCGAAGAAAATAATCTGTAGGGGGTTAAAACAAATGATGTATGAGCATCTAAATATTATCTATGGCTCCCAGGAGCAGAGGTACCTAAACCCTGTCACAGGACAGGACAGGAAATAAAACCTGTGGTGGTCTCTCGGCATGGAGGTTGGCAAAAGGTAGGACCAATTCTGTGGAACAAGATAGGCGGAAGTTTTCTCCAGCTTTGGGGGTGCCCCAAGCTCTCCTTAGTATTGTAGGCAGAATGAAATACAATGTCAGCCTTGATCTCTGACATAATAAAGGAATGACTAAATGTCTCTTTCTTTACCAACTTTTTCAAACAAAATTATTTATTTAGGTTTTTGGATTACACTGGAAATATTCAGGGATTATTCCTGGATCTGTGCTCAGGAATTATTCCTGGCAGAACTTGGGGGACCATTTGGGATGCTGGAGATTGAGCTTGGGTCAGCTGTGCACAAGGCAATACCCGCTGTATTATTGCTGCAGCTTCCCCTGGCTGCAACACCAGGGCTTACCCCTAGCTCTGTGCTCAGGGGTCACTCCTTCACTGATCTGAAGTGGGCTGTGAGCAGGGAAAACACCCTGACCCCTAGTACTGTCTGGCCTCTGATCACCAAATATCAACATCTAGGCCAAATATTAATGTTTTCAAGGAACTGGGAATGTACTTACTGATGCTTTGCTAGGGCTTTAGTCTTCAGCAAAAATACATCATTTTCAAGTAATGATAGGATCAAGGCCTCAGTTTTAAAAGGCTTTAGTTCTTGGCATATTATATCAAATAAACCTTTGAGTGGGGTTGTTAAGGTATATTAAGGTAATAAACATCCATATTTCATATCACAAAGAAAGGGTCTTTAATAAAGTAATAACTTGCTTTATCCCCTTTCATTTATTTCTTTCTCTTCTTTTTGGGGGGGCACCAACACCCAACAATGCTCAGGGGTAACTCTTGGTTCTGCACTCAGGAATCACTCCTGACAGGTTCAGGGGGCCATATGGGATGCCAGGGATCAAGCACTAGTCTGCTGCATGCAAGGAAAGTATTCTACCCACTGTACTATCTCTCTGGCCCCCCCTTCATTTCTGAAATGGCAAGTCTTCCTTATATTCTACCAGAGGGGAAAAACATACAAAAAGAAAAAAAGAGAAAAATGCAGAATTGAAAAATATAAATAAATTGCTTGAAGACAAATACTGTAGATACTTTTTGGTGTTTGTCATGCAGCTTAAAATACAAACATATAAATTGTCAACATAGAGCAATGTATAATTTCTCACCGTTTTGGGACTTTTGAATTACTGGTTAGGATATTCTAATGGAACCCCTGGTAAGGTAGGGATCACTCTTGAGTAAAGAGCGAGGAATAGCTCCTGAGCACTATTGCGTGTGTCCAGAAAACCCAACCTCCTCAATTTTTTCTCTTAATGCTTTGGGCTGGTGTCGGTTAGGGCATTTGCCTTGCATGCAGCTGACCTGAGTTCAATTCCTCCACCCCTCTCGGAGAGCCCGGCAAGCCTGGCAAGCTATCCGTGACATATTCAATATGCCAAACACAGTAACAAGTTTCACAATGGAGATGTTACTGGGCCCGCTCGAGCAAATCGAAGAACAAGGGGAGGAGAGTGCGACAGTGCGACAGTGCTAATGCTTTGGGCAGCTATCTTAAGAACAGATTATCAGGGGAAGACATGGAACTCTTTTTAATATCGTGTTTTGCCATACCTGGCAGTGCTCAGGGCTTATTCCTAGTGTGCACTCAGGGATCAGTCCTATCTGGCTCTGGTGACCATACGGGATGCTGGGGATCGAACCAGAGTCAGTCTCATGCAAGGCAAGGGCCCTCCTCAAGACTGCTGCGCTGGTCCGTGGGGGTTTCTTTTTAAAATCAACCCCCTGCTGGATGGCAGAAAGTGCCCCCAGTCTCTTGATGTGCATAAAATCATATGATGTGTTTTAATTGTGACAATAATTGTGGCAGTGTCTTCAAGTATGTTGGGCTGACTTGGGACTAGTTTTACGTTTTCAGAAGGAAGAATGTAAGAAGGAACAAATTCAGGAAATAGAGTGTAGTGTGAAATAGAAAATATCACAATAATAAATAAAACATCATGAAAAGAAAATGTTACTGGGGAATCGCAAGCATTATTTCAAGCTTCAATGATTTCTGAGGATAAATGAGGTGACACGAAAAGCTTAATGCCTACATTACAATCTTCCTAAAAGTCCCCACTAGCTTTCATAGCTGGACTGTAGATTTCTTCTTCAATTATGCTCAGGGTGCACCTTAATTATTTCTAGCATTCTCCAGGGGAATGTCTTCACTGTTGCTCACCTACACGGATGTCAGTCACAGTCTATCCATAGCATCTGCTACACCAACACCATTTTTGTTATTTTTTTTGGTGGTGGGGGGAATGGTCACTAGGACCACCCGTGGCAGTGCTTTTGGGGGGGGAGGGTGTTACTCCTGTGGTTCTGCACTCAGGAATCATCCCTGGCAGGCTCAGGGGACCATAAGAGACGTCAGGGATTGGTGGTACACCTACACTCTTACCTCTCATTTTTTCTAACAATATAAATAGTTAAGATACTGCTTGCAGGGGCTGGACTATAATTCCTCATGCTGATTTCTCTCAAAATAGGGTTGATTTTTTTTCCTTTTTGGGTCACACCCAGCAATTATCAGGGGTTACTCCTGGCTCTGCACTCAAGAATTACTTCTGGCGGTGCTTGGGGGACCATATGGGATGCCAGGGATTAAACCCAGGTCTGCCATGTGCAAGGCAAATGCCCTACCCACTGTATTATTGCTCTGGCTCCAACAGGGTTGATTTTTGACAGTGAAGATGGACCTTATGCTAAATGAAATAAGCAGCCAGAGAACGACAAATGCTACATGGTATCACTAACATGTGGAATCTAAAAACTAAAACAAAAACAAACAAACACAGCCACACTCATAGGAACAAAGACTAGAAAAATGGTTGCCAAGGTCTGTGGGGCTGGACTTATGGGGGTGAAGGGAAGGAAAAGATGGTAAAGGGGCATAAACTTTCAGCTGCAAGGTGAATAAGGCCCAAGGATTTCCTGTAAATGACATTGACATGGCTGTAGTGACTGACTGAAATTTGTTGAGAAAGAGAGACCTTAAATATTCTTATAAGGAGGGACTGGAGAGACAGTACAGAAGGTAGGGCATTGGCTTTGTATGTGACCAACTCAGGTTCAATCCCTGGCAACCCATTTGGTCCCTTGAGCCCTCCAGGAGTGATCTCTGAGCACGGCCGGGTGTGCTTATGTCTGAGTCACAGATGCCATCTGCTGGTGACTCCAAAGCCTCAGCTTTCTCGGATGCCACAGCCAGACTGGAAGAGAAATTGTCCCCAATCCCACTCTCCAAATGATGTGTTCCCGTTGGAACCTCTAGAAGTTTCCTCTGTGTCTATGGTTTTGGAAAGTCTTATAAAAGCCTCTGGCTTATATGAATAAATAGTTTTTTTAACTGCTCCAAGGAACCTATGCATCTCCATGAGTAGACAACAGAGACAGATGGGTCTCACTTCCCAAAGCAATTCCCATGGTCTTTCCATCATAAGGAGTGTAGACATCAGCCCAAGGATGTGATGACACCTTGCAGTACCCAGGGTTCCCTGAGCCACCTCAATGATGCAAGAGAACCTCCAGAAATTCACCCAAGATGCTCAGGGGATCACGTTATGCTGGGGATTGAAGTGGAGCTGACCCTCTGCAAGGGGTGCTCCTCAATCCCTGTGCCATCTCTCTGGACTCTCCCTCCTATTATTTACATAGCACAGCATAAAACAGATGAATCATAGATAAAATGGAACCAAACCTCGACAGAGAAGATGGAGATTC
>JAOXYA010053826.1:0-12106 GCA_028565675.1 Sorex palustris | reverse complement strand
GAGGGGTGATATAGTGTTTTGAATGTTATACAAATCCTATTAACAATATTATAAATAACTGTTTTTCAAGCAAAATTAAAATAAGTAAATATATAAAGGAACAAACAAAATATTACAACAAAATGCAGACACTTTAAAGGTAATTGTGAATAAACAATAAAAATTACCCAATATTTTCTGAATTCCATCTGAAAAAGAAAAGTTTAAATTACAAGGGAAGACTCTCCAAGGCAAGTAACATTTATTTTAAAATATATATTCAAAGTAACTTTGTAATAATATACAAACATACAAACAAAAAAACATACATGGGGACTTAGGCTGAGTTCTAACTTCAGTTGGCCATGTGCCAGGTAAGTGCCCCCTCTGGCCCCACTTTCCCCAGTTTTCATTAGTTTGGATTAATATTATTCACTAAGTGAAAGGATGAAAGTTACTGAACTGTGAGAAATAAATTTGAAATTGTTTGGGGATTTTCCATAGTCTTTGTTAAATATATTAGAAAGTTACAAGTATGATGCCTTCTATTATGAATATAACAATAAATAGTTAATTATTAAGAGCTTTTACTATCATTCTGTTTTTTGTTTTTTTAGTTTCAATAGTATTGAATTTATTTCTAATTATTAATTTACTCTAAAATCATACATATATAAAATCATATGATAAATATTTTCATTCAGACTTATTTTAGTTGGCATGGCATCCACCACTTACATTCACATTATAATAGAGAAAATGATTTTGTCAACTGAGTTTCATTGTGTTTATACTCTAAAATTTTATCCACTTAACTGACATAGGACACATGGACTACTGGCTAATGTGAAGATCTATGAAAATGAACATCGTCTTAACATATATCTTTTCAAATTAGCTTTTGTATGTTGTTAGGGATAGAAATTTTGGAGTGAAGTTTAAGGAACATATTGAGGTAATAGTTTTACAATCTATGTACATGTTTCCAGAGATGCTGAAACCAGTCTACATTCTCAATGACTGAGGATTTTTAAAATTCCACACCCCACCAAAAGTTTCAGCTCATTTAGATATAGGTTTTTATAGATTAGGGTAATGTGATCTCCTGTTGTATTTATTAAATTTCCCCAATAATTAGGAATGATTAACATTTTGTATATGTGACTGTATATGCATCTTGTTAGGCTATATGTCTATTCAGCTATTTTACCTATTGGGGGGGGGGTCAGTCCCAGTTGTGCTCAGGGATTGCTATTAGCTTTATGTTCATAATCACTCTTGGTAGAGTTTGAAGGGGTACATGTGGTGATACAGATTTGACTTGGGTTGGCCATGTTCAAGCAAGTGCCTTACCAAAGGTACTCTCTCTCTCTAGTCCCTCTGCCCATTTTTAAAATTTTTGGATCTTGGGAAACAGCTGTGCTCAGAAGCTATTCCTCTCTTTGCACTCAGGTATTACTCCTAGCAATTCTCAGAGAACCATGTGGGCTGCCAATAATCAAAATAGGGCTACATGCAAGGAAAATGTCTTACCCACTGTATTATCACTCAGACCTCTCTCCTCATTTTTTGATGACCGTTTTGTTATTAACATCTACTATCCTTTTGTCATAAAGATAAAACATATAAATATTTGATCTCATTTAGTGGGAAATCATTTCATTTTTAGTGATCATTTCTTTCACAATAAAGACTTTAAATTCTACCTAGTTCCAGTTGTTTATTTGGTTTTGTTTTTCATGCCAATGAAGTAAATATTTAATATACCTTGAAAATTATTCCATGAAATATTTTACTTTATTTCTTAAAGCATGCTGGAAAATAGCACAGCAGGTAGGGTATTTGCCTTGCACGTGGGACCTGGGTTCAATTCCTTTGTCCTGCTCAGAGAGCCTGGCAAGCTACTCTAGAGTATTCCAACAGCATTGCAGAGCCTGGCAAGCTCTCTGTGGCGTATTTGATATGCCAAAAACAGTAACAACAAGTCTCACAATGGAGACATTATTGGTTCCCGCTCAAGCAAATCAATGAACAACAGGAGATAGTGCTACAGTGCAGTGCTATTTCTTTAAGTATTTTATATATGCTCTTGGTTCAATTGCATATATGTGAAGCATAATCTGACCATGTTATGTGATCTCTCAAATTTATTTCATGCTTGCATACAACAAACCCACACTAAAATTATAGCTAATGATGGAAAACAAAATTTTGTCCTAAGATGAGGTCCAAAACAATAATTTCCACCTTTTCTCACTATTATTTAATGCAGCACAGCAAGTCTGAGTGAAACAGTTAAGTAAGTAATTGTGTATTTTGCTCTAATACTATATATTTTGATGGTTCTATCTTCATATGATAGTTTGAAGTTAATATTTGTGCTGCCTTCCATATTCTTTCTTCATTTGAATTTTTTTGGATAATTTTCATGGAGGTGGGTAAATGTAGAGGAATCTTTGAGACCCATCCATACTTTAGTAATATTTCTTTATGCTCTTAAATATACATAGGAATTTTGACAGGGATTGCAATGAACCTGCATAACTATTTGGGTAAGATGGTCATTTAACAATATCAATTCTTCCAACTTATTACTATGTTATATTCATATCTATGTATTGGAGTTCCTGTTGGTGCAATTCCCAAGCTACCTGGACTGAGTAGTGACCTGTAAGAATGCTTCAGGGTTCCTAGAAGCAACAGATTCAGATACTGAGTCCAGATAAGGCAAAGGACTGTTGCAAGGTGACCTAAAATCTCCCAGAGTACAGCATAGATTGATAATATATTCATAATTAACCAGTGGCCAGATTGTGGAACACAGGCTTCCATAGTCCATTGCTTGGGGATATGAGATGTTTTTAGAAAACTTTAAGGAGAAAATGTGTTGTTTCTGTTTAGAGTAGCTTAGAGACTCTAAGTTTGTTTCCCCTGAATCTGCCTGTAGTCATGCAACCATTGATCTTCCCTTTTGCCTTCCTCTATATAATCACTGCTTGCCCTAAATAAACTTGTCTATTAACCATCAGTCATTGTCCCATATCTATTGATTGCTAGTCAGTAGTTTACACCTGAATTTATGAACTATCAGTCTTAGACTGCATCAGAAATGGTTGGTCATTGCCAGATCTCATGCAGCAGTACAGCATATCTATCCATGTTCTACCATTTTCAAATAGGACCTTGATTTTCAATATGCACTTTATTCAGTTTATTCTTAGAATTTGAGCTTTTTTTATGCTTTGTTGGTGTATAGAGAGAAATACATTTTCCTATAATGAATTTAATTGACAACAATTTTATGGCATCTAGTTTTTTTTGTGGAATGTTTAGGGTTTTGATGAACATTATTAGATCTACTAAAATAGTGTAGCTAACTAGTTTTTCAGTTTGAGTATTTTTAAAATATATATTACTTGCTTAATTGTGTGGCAGAGACTTCCATACCGCACTGAATAATAGATATGAGTAAAATTCCTCATTTTGGACCTCATCTTAGGGCAGATCTTCCTTTTCACTCTTAATTATGATGTTAGTGTGAGTTTGTTTTATGTGCTATCACCTCTATTTAAGCTATTTCTATGCCCTTTTGTTTAGAATTTTCAACATAAGGGGCTGGAGCGGTAGCACAGTGGGTAGGGCATTTGCTTTACACCCGGCCGACCCGGGCTCAATTCCCAGAATCACATATGGTCCCCTGAGCACAGCCAGGAGTGATTCCTGAGTGCAGAGCCAGGAGTTACCCAAGTAACCCTGTGCATCACCGGGCGTGACCCATAAAGCAAACAAAACAAAAACAACGTGAATGGTGTTTTGTCAAGAGAATTTTCCCAAAACATTTTTGTCAATTGATTTTGCAAAATCATAATAATATGCAGCTGCGTGAATAACTCTGGCGGGTAACCCATCCCCTTCCTTGCACCCCAGCTCTGTACCACAGGCAAGCTCCTTCCAACATCTCACCAACATGCCAGCCACTGCCCCTCCAGAGCTGACCTTACTTCCTCCATCAGGTGTGTGAATTTTCCTGGCTGGTGACCCATTCCATGTCCTGCACCCCAACCCTATACTTCAAGGCAAGCTCCTCCCAGCATCTCTCTGGACCCTCTTCCTATTCCCACCCCCTCGCCAGCTGCTACTCCTACAGAGCCGAACTTAATTCCTCCATTAGGTTTGTGGACCCATAGAGTCGCCCCTTCCCCCATATACCCATCTGACATGCCCTTTAAATCCTTAGCCACAAAACCACATGGATGTGCTAGCATCTGTGCGAAGGAATTAGTTTGCACCCCACATTTGAGGTACTAGTTAACCCCGGTCTCATATACACCTATGAATAAGCCACAGAAACAGATAAAGATAGCTAAATTTCAGGAGCCAAAACATATAACAACATGAGAAAAACTCCAAAACGCAAAGGTCACTATGGTAAAACAATGCGGAAAACACCAAGTCTAATGATTGAAATTGCTAGCTCATATGAATCAAACAGTAACAATGAACTATATAACTTCACAGATAAAAAATTTTAAATGCAGCTTTTAAGGTATATAAGGAGCTTAAAGAAGCAATGGAAAACACTACTGTTAAAACACAAGAAGATATGAAAGCAGAGGTGAGGAAAATGCAAACAAAAATACAAGCAGAAATGACAGACCTAAAAAACTTGGTTGGTGAAATGAAAAACTCACTGGAAGGCCTCAGCAACAGAGTAATAGCTGCTAAGGACAGAATCAGTGAGTTCCAAGATGAGGTGCAGAGAATCTCCAGACAACAGCATAAAATGGAAAGGGGCCTCAAAGTAAACCAAGAGATGTCAAGAGAAAATCGAGATGAAGCCAAGAGGAATAAAGTAACTATCATTGAAGTCCCAGAGGGACAGGAAGAAAAGCCTGATGAAGAAGAAAACTATGAAAGACATCACTGATAAGATATTCCCAGAGCTCAAGTCCACATGCAATCAGATTCAAGAGACCCGAAGGGTACCAGCTAAAAGAAATACAAATAAAAATACTCCAAGACACATCCTGATCAGAATGATGAAAACCACAGATAGAGATAATTTTTTGAAAACAGAAAGATCAAAGAATGAAATTACTTATAAAGGACCATCCTTAATATTCACGGCTGACCTATCCAGTGAAACCCTAAAGGGCCAAAGACAGTGGTGGGATATAGTGAACAAACTCCATGAAATAAATGCCTCACCTAGAATACTAGAGTCTAGACTAGACACCCAGCTAGACGCTCATTCATATCATAAGGAACAACACACAGCTTCACAAACAAACAACAACTCAGGAACTTCATAGCCTCAAAACCATGGCACAAGAGCAACTAAATGGTCTACTTTAAGACAAGACAAGCCCCCACCCCCACAAATGTACCAAACTTTGACAGAAAGATGGGACAAAATCCCATTACAATAATCTCTCTCAACGTCAATGGACTAAACACACCAATTAAAAGACAGGATGGATCTGAAAATTGAACCCAACATTGTGCTGCCTGCAAGAAACACATCTGAACAGGCAGAGCAAACACAGACTAAAAGTAAAAGGAATGAAAACAATCCTACAAGCAAACAACTCCCTCAAAAAAGCGGGAGTGGCCATACAAATATCACACCACATACACTTCGGACTGAAAGTGAACGTCATTTCTTAATGATCAAAGGATATATACACAAGGAAAAACAAACACTCCTAAATATACATGCACCTAATGAGGAACCAGCAACATTGATAGCAATACAATACAAATGGGAGATTTCAACACCGCTTTATCACCTCTCCATAGAACAACAAGACTCATGCTCAGCAAGGAGATATTTTATCTGAGGGAAGAAATGGAAGATCGTTGTCCAGCATATATATATATATATATATGCCATTTCATTCACCAAAAGCTGAATACACATTCTTCTCAAGTGAACATGGGAAACTCTCCATGACCACACACATTGGGCTGCAAAACATATCTCCATAAAATTAAGAAGATAGAAATTGTATCAACAATCTTTTCAGACCAAAGTGAATTGCACCCAGAAACAGAAATTCAAACCAAACACCTGGAAATTAAGCAGCTCACTACTGAAAAACAAGTGGCTTAGAAAGGCAATCAAAGAGGAAATAAAAAGATTTCTGGAAACAAACGAGAATGAAGACATGAGTTATCAAAATGGGACACAGCAAAAGCAGTGTTAAGAGGAAAGTTTATAGCTCTGCAAGAATTCCTCAGGAAGGAAGAGCAAGCCCACATATGTAACCTAACTTCACAGCTTAAGATCTTAGAGAATGACCAACAAAAGGAGCCAAAACAAGGCAGAAAGAGAGAAATAACCAAACTTAGAGCAGAAATTAATGACATGGAACCCACCCCCCATCTGAAAGATCAGTGAAACCAAGAGTTGCTTCATTGAGCTGAACCTTCACTTAATACATGAATGCTAAGTCTTGTTAATCTATTAGTAATTATCATAGTACCAAGGTTTAATTCTTATGAACTCTTTCCATTATAAGAAATATTTGGTATCATACAAATATAGCCATCACATTAGTTTAGGTCACAATTTTCTTGTATAATTTTTCTCCAAATTTTACTTTGAGCCTCTGTTTATCTTTATTTATTTATTTATTTATTTTTAATTTAATTTTTATTTCCGTAATTGTAATGTCAATTTTCTATATTCATTCTGCATGCTTGTGAAATTTATCTTTGGTATTTTTCTTTTATATTCCCTTATATGCTTTGATATCTATTAAAATCCTCATTTGAATATGAGATATGTATGAAATGAAAATGTATGCATATGTATTGAAGGCCTAAAATTTCATCTGCCTATAGGCATCTTATAATCAAACTGGTGAAAAACAAAGACAAACAAAAACTTTAAAATAAATTGTGAAAGGGTGAATGAAGTGTTATGAATGATAGAAGTTAAGAATCTATTAAAATTTTTCACCAGAAAGAATAAGAGGAAAATAAAGTGTCAAATTACAGTGAGTGTAGAGAAGAAAATAAAGTTAAATTTACAAAAAGAATATAAAAGGAGGGGCTGGAGCCAGGAGTGATTCCTGAGTAAAAGTAAACACAGACTCTGAGTCCAAGGTAGGAAGACAATAATTAAAGCAAATAACTCCCTCAAAAAGGCCAAGGTGGCCATACTAGCATCAGATGACATAGACTTCAGGTTGTAAAAGATTATCAGGCATAAAGAAGGTAATTTCTTAATAGCCAAGGGATATATAACCAAGAAGAACTCATATTTCTAAATATATATGAACCTAAGGGACCAACAACATACTTAACACAACTTCTAATAAACTTTATTATTGATTCAAAAACATTGAAAAGTCTCCAACTACATAGTAGGATCCGAGATGACAGCTATGACACCTCTTAATAGATCAACTAGAGTAAAGCTTATCAAGGAAAATCTTATTTAGAAGGAAGAAATGGAAGAGAGGTATTTAGTAGATGCCTTTCATCTTCAAAAAGATGAATACACATTCCTCTTGAATGCACATAGGACATTCTTCGATATAGACCACATTCTGAGACACACAAATACCTCTACAAAGTAAAACAAAATCTTATAAAATAGCCTCTCAAACCATGATACACTGGAAATAGAATCCAATTGCAAAAAAATGGAGAAACGTCTCAAATACTTGGAAGTTAAGTAGCTTGTTACTGAACAAATAATGGGTTAGAGAGAAAACCAAAGAGGAAATTAAAAGATTGATAAAAACAAGCTAAAATCAGGACAATACCTACCAAAACAAAAAAAGTGTTAAAAGGAAAGTTCAAATTATGCAAATATTAATCAAGAAGGAAGAAAGGGCTCACAAAAATATTTTGACTAACCAACATATGAAACTGGAAAATGATCCACAAAAGAATCTCAAAGAAGGTAGGAGGAAGGAAATAATAGAACTATTATAAATTAATCAACTGGACTAAAATAATCCAAAAGATCAATTGAATGGGAGCTGTTTCTTTAAAAAATAAACAAAATGTATAAACCACTACTACAATAATCAAAAAGAAAGAAATAGTTATAACCCTAATAAACCAATTGAGAAATGAAAAAGTGGATATCACAACATATACCACAGAAATTCAAAGGATTTTCAGAGATAGGATTAAGATTCTTCATACAACAAAAATGAGAGAACTTAGAATAAATGGCAAATTCTTAAACTTCTGCAAGTTCTCAAGGCTGAACCAAGATGATATAGAACACCAGAAACACCTATCACTTTTGAAGAAACCCAACTGGTAATCAAAAGCCTACACAAAAACAAAAGCCAAGGCCCAGTTAGACTCACTGCTGAATTCTTTCGAACCTTTAATAAAGACCTACTACCAATAATTTTCAGTCTTGCAGGAAATTGAAGAAACAGAAACACTCCAGGAAGTTTCTATGAAGCAAGTACACCCTCATACAAATAGCAGACAGCCATGAAGAAGAGAATTACAGATGGAATAAGCACAGATACAAAGATAATCAACAAATACAGCAAATAGAATCCAACAAATTATCAAAAAGTTTATACAGCATGACCAAGTAGGATTCAATCCCAGGGATACAAGAATAGTGTATCATACCTAGTCAACCAATATAAAGAGCCATATCAATACAGTAAAATATAAAAAGTATATGATCATATCAATAGAATATAAAATCTTTGACAAGATTAAGCACCCATTCACAGTAAAAATTTCAGAAAAATGGTAATTGAAGGATAGTTTTTCAACATAATCAAAACCATTTATCATAAGTCCACAACAAATACTAAGCTCAATGAGAACAAAATTAACTTTATATCATGCACAAGACAAAATTTCCACTCTTGAAAAATCTATTCAATATAGTAATGGAAATACTTGCTGTAGAATTAGACAAAAAAATGATATCAAGGAAACCCAGATAAGAAAGGAAGAAATATCACTATTAGCAAGTGTCACTACACTATATTTATACAAATATAAACACTCTACAAAAAAGCTCCTAGAAACAATACATTTGCATAGTAAGCAGGTAGGCTATAAAATTAATATGGAAAAAGTCTATTACTTGAGTCAGGAAGAGAGGGGCAGACATAGAGAGATTGCATTCATCTGGGGAACATAAAGTAACAAAATAGGAGAGTAACACCCAAGAATAGCCAAGATAAGTACCAGGAGGTTCACTCCATGGCTTGGAGGCCAGCTACACATGCTAGGGGAAAAGGCAGCTCAGATATAGAAGAGTGCATCAAATAAAGGGTGTTGGGGGGATCCTCCCAGAATAGGAGAAGCATGCTGAAAATAGACTTAGACCGAACATGATTGCCACTCAATGCCTATTTTGAAAACCACAGCACCCAAAAGGAGAGAGAGAACAAAAGGAAATGCCCTGCCACAGAGGCAGGGTGGAATGGGGGGATGAGGGATGGGAGGGATACTGGGATCCGTGGTGGTGGAAAATGGGCACTGGTGGAGGGATGGGTACTTGATCTTTGTATAATTGAAACACAAGCACAAAATCTTGTAAGTCTACAACTGTATTTCATGGTGTTTCACTAATAAAAATAAAAAAGAAAAAAATTGATCTTCCCAGAAAATTTTATTGGAAAAGTTCCACTCACCTTACCAGCCTCTAGGCCACAATACAGAACATTCTGGAGAGAAATCTTCAGTACTGGGGTGATAGAGGGAAATGAGAGGCTTTAGAAGCCCCATAGAGGAGGCTTAATTCTGAAAGGCTGCTGTGGGGAGAGGTATTGCTTTCACGTTGCCCGGGTTTGATTCCTCCATACCTCTTGGAGAGCCCAGCAAGCTACCGAGAGTATCCTGCCTGCACAACAGGGCCTGGAAGCTCCCTGTGGTGTATTCAATATGCCAAAAAAAGTCTCACAATGGAGATGTTACTGGTGCCCACTTGAGCAAATCTTTGAACAATGGGATGACAGTGACAGTGACAGAAAATGAGAGCCAGAGCATATAAATAAGCATTTTCTAACATGCCTGCCTGAAAGAAAAATCTATAGGTCAAGTTTATTTTCTCTTTCCAATTGATAGTATTTACTATCACTTTGAATGTGTGCAATTTGTAATTTAACAAGTCAAAGTTCACACTTCCAAGGGATATAAGAGACATCTTTCCTTTATAAGAAATATAAAGAAAAATTCTTTATGAACTCAAGAATATAAATAGTATTTTTAAAAGTAATCATTTGATGGAGATTACCAAACTGTTGATAAATATTTTAACCTTGATATCACATTTTATTTGCATCTCAAATGCTTAAAAATTTAATAATTTTCATCACTTATATGTTTTAATACTTTTAAAAATTTTCCCACAATGTTTAATTGTGAAATAATAGTAAAATAAAATGTCTTAACATTTTTGTAGTTAAATAACTTTTAAATACAATCATAAAATATGTACATGTTTTGTTTATAATATTGGTATTTTTCCCAAGGGGAGAGTTATCTCAAATATTATTGAGAAAATTTATTGTAGACATGAGAAGCAATCTGTTCTCTGACATTTATTGAACATTATCATCAAAATCTAGACATTAAAACTGTTGGTTAACTATTCACTGAAGAATTTAAAGGGAAAAAACAATATTAAATGGGTTCTAAAAAAACATTATCATGGACTGGAAAGGTATTACAGTGGATAAGGTTCTTGTTTTTCCTTATACAAAATTGATCTAGGTTCAACCATATGTGGTTGAGTATCCTCTGAGGCTCTCCAGTGTAATCCCTGTGAGCAGAGCAAATAAGATTTCAACACAGTTAACTAATGGGTCCCCCAAAACCAAAAATAAAAACAAAATAAAAATAATCTTTTTTTTAAAGTAATGCATTAAAATGTAAGTGATTAAAATCAAGTACTGAGGTAATGAATCCTTCTCCCTTATCCATCCCTCCCACCAAAATCCTTTGTAGAGTGTGACCTAATCTTGAAACCTTATCACTCAGAATTAGTTAAGCATGTAATCCTCTCATTTCTTCCGTCATGCCTCAGGACACTTTATTTGTTTTACTCCAATTTCACAATTATAACCTTCATACAGAATTGCAGCTATTTCTTTCCCATTTAAGGCACCACTGAAATGAGGTCTGATTCTGATATGTTTTCTACATTACTAGTGCAATAACATTATGCTTAACCCATATGCAGTAACCATATTCCACTTTTTTGAAGGAATAAAAAAAACCAGTGGTTCTTAACTGAAAATCTAAGCATAGTAGTGCTTTGGGAGCCATCATAACAAATAATCTGTTATAAATAAGACTTTAAATTACTTCAAATATCAAAGTTTAAAAAGAATTCTATTCACACATTTGCATTCTGATTTGATTTCACAGATGGCATGAAAAAGTATTAAAAATGAACACAGTAAAGCAGTATTATTAAATGAATAGTGATCAGATTTTTTTCATGAGGTGTCAGTGGATGTCTAAACTCTAAGTATTTATAGTTTAGTTACAACCTAAAATACTTACATAAAAAGGCAGATTAACACTTTTCTGCATATAATTTTGAGTACAGTTCTATCCTTAGGAGATTTTAATGTTTGCATACTTAGAAAATAAAATAGACAAGACTGACTGCTTCAAATGAATAAAATAGGCACATGAAATACAGAGATTCAATGGCAAAATTAGGTTACTTTAAAAATATTTAAGCTATATATCCTGTCTGAAGACAGAAATAATTCTAAACAAATACTGAATTTTACAAAATAACCATTTTTTTGAGATTTAAAACTTAGTAATCTTGGAACTACTCTATATATTTTTAATTGAACTAATAGATATATTGTGAATAACTGGAGTTAGGTTTTGTTCCATTAGAGAAAAGATTAATAGATATGAGACTAGAAACAGAAAGAATTCCATGGATAGAACTGGAGGTAATTCTTAAATTTATAAGGTTTTAAGATAGACATATATGTGGTAGTATATATAACCACACTTACATATAAATATTTGAGTCACTATCACTATCACTATCACCCCCTTGTTCATCAATTTGCTCAAGCGGCACCAGTAACATCTCCATTCGTCCCTGTCATGTGCTAATGTAGCCCAATGGCATCTTCTCGCTCTGGGAACACAA
>JAOXYA010053817.1:0-12106 GCA_028565675.1 Sorex palustris | reverse complement strand
TAAACTCCTAAATACCTTGGAAACATTTTCAGACCAACCAACCAGTCATTAAAGTAAAGGACACTAAATACTTAACTTATATTGAGTTTTTGGGCCACACCTGGTGCTATTTGGGGCTCAAAGTCTCATCTTCAATTTGAAAACATGTCTCAGTGTTGAGTGCTCGCATGTGTGAGTCTTGGGTTCAAAACCTGACACCACAAATAAGTTCTACTGACTTAATACTACTCCACGCCAGTCTTATATACTAGGCTATAGATAAATAGGAAGTATAACACGCTAGTAAAACTTCTGACAATGAAGTTGTACTGTTGTCAAAAGTCTTGTGGAGAATTCCTTGTAGGTAACAAGGAGTTTTTCTCCTTTTAAAAAAAATTCTCTCTTTTGACATTCATTATAATGTGGCATGATATGATTATGCGTGTTCTGGTATTGAATTATTTATCTTCTGAGACCCTTATACTACAAATGTTCCTTTGCTTCTCTGTTTGGGTGAATATTCTATTGCAAATCACTGATACTTTATGTCCTATCCTTTGAGTTCAATGAGCATCTTTATAAAGCTTATTTTGAACTCTTATATTCTGGGATTTGTCTTTTTAGGCACATATTAACATTTTGCCATTTTACATAATCCTCTGTTGTATGTATTAGTTGTGAGAGACCTCTTTGGAGGAAGAGGTCTTGTTCATGAGATAAAATTATGTCACTTCTTTGTGTCTGCTGGGGATTTGAGAGATAGAATAGCAGGTAGGACAATTGCCTTCTACTCAGACAACTCCAGGTTCCATCCCAGCATCCTACAAGGTTCCCGAGAATTGCTGGGTGCACTCAACACTCCCCTCACCCCCCACCCCTAAAAACATACATAAATGTAGTTATCTCTCACCACATCAACCTCTGTGATTGTATAAGTGGTAGTTTACTTTTCTCTTGATTTGTGCCAGCCATTTTGGTTTTATGATGAGAAAATCTCTGCACACAGTTTTAGGAAATACTCAAAGAGCTGCTTGTTGCTACATCCTTAGCACCGTGGTTATTCTACACAACCCTACAAAGGTCCTAGGTGCAAGCCCCAAGAGTTGGGGTACACATTCTTTCCCACGTGGAACGTATTTCGTTGGTTGTGTTACTGCCCAAAGTGGGTTGCCACAATAGGCTCTATGTATGTGGCCCTCAGCTATACTGGAGAGGAAATTGTTTTGCCTGGAGCTTCTCCCCTTAGGGGAGGAGCCATATTCTGTCTTTTCGTACACGACCTTCTCAACACGCCCCCTTATGCTTCATGTATCAAATTATTATGAATTTAGAGGAAACAGTAATGACACTATTTAAGAGGAAAGCACTAAATATCTTCAAAAGAATTTCATCACAGAGAGAGAGAGAGAGAGATAGTACAGGGGTTAAGGTACTTGCTTTGCATGAGGCTATCTACTGCAGTGGAAATTTTTATTTACATTGGAACTGATAACTCTTTTTATTGTCCAACTGCCAGGTCCATATAGAACTGGAAGGCATGCTCAGGGGGACATACAGAGTTACAGGGATTGAGCCCAGTTTCAACCTCACACACAAGCACCAACCAGTTGTACTATCTCTTTGCCTCTTGTAGAGCACTTTAATTCTTAAATCTTCCACAGGAGTAATGATCTGCGTGTGTCTGTCGGTCTATTAGCATACTTACAGCATGGTAAAAACCCTGAAGGTTAGGAGTAAGGACAGGATACCGAATGTCTGGGTACTGATGAATCCCTTTCATCACTTCCGTGTGATCTGCCATCTGAAATACATAATATTACGAATAAACATGTTTTCTACATTTTAGGTAAATGCAACACTCAAGCCAACAAGACGTTTAAAATTTTATATGAAAGAGCACACATTGCTGTCATTTTGTTATTTCAAACATTACCTTATGCAGTCACATTTGAAATAACAAAACAACACCAATAGAACAGCTAAAGTACTTTAATTCCCAACATCTAGTTAAAAGTGTAAGTACAAATGCTATAGAATTTCAAACTCTAAGATTTTTGTCTCACTGACATTATTCTCTTCACTCCCCAAACTTGAACCACTTGCTCTCCAAATTTACAAAAGTTAACTTTGAATTAAGTTCAGAATTGTTGTACAAATTAGCTTCTTAAGTCACATGCTGGCAAAAACATGAATATAGAGCATATTTAAGAATAAATAATACCGTGTAACCCATCAACGGCCATTCAAAGACTATAAAACCAAGCTCCCGGAAGAGAACAAGGCAGAGTCTCCTGCCCCCGCACCTGGCTGTCCTCACCGGGGCCCCTTGGAGAAGAACAGGTTAGTTTTCCCGTCCACCCCGAGCAGAGCACCGACAGCTGAAGACCTCCGGGACCCAGCCAAGGCCATGCTGAGACCACTCTCCACACGCTTGGATGAGGAACCAGCAGAGGAACCCAAGTGTATGGGACCCGGGGCTGAGATCTCCAAGCCTGCTTCGTTTGGGACTGGGCATCCTCCACCCAGCTCCCCCGCCTTACAGTAGCTAGACAGTTACACCCATCAACTGCCATGTAACCTATTAACGGCCATCCAGAGACTATAAAACCAAGCTCCCAGAAGCGCACAGCTGCATTTGAGGCTGTGTGACCTCTTATTCTCTAATTCTCACCCTCAGAGAACCCAGCAGGCTACTGAGAGTATCATACCCACATATATGCCTGACTAGGAACACCTTTAAAGATGATTAGAGGCTGCCCCCAAAAGCCTCCATCCATCTCAGAGAGCCCAGCAAGCTACCTAGAGTATCCCACCCGCAGGGCAGAGCCTGACAAGCTACCTGTGGCATACTTGACACGTCAAAAACAGTAACAATGAATGGTCCTCATTCTCCTGACCCTGAAGAGTCATCAGGCTACACTTGCACATGACAGGGATG
The DNA here is from genome assembly GCA_028565675.1 of Sorex palustris. Lineage (NCBI taxonomy): Eukaryota > Metazoa > Chordata > Mammalia > Eulipotyphla > Soricidae > Sorex > Sorex palustris. The sequence continues at coordinate 9,189 of JAOXYA010053817.1, read as the reverse complement.
AATGGAGACGTTACTGGGCCCGCTGGAGCAAATTGAAGAACAATGGGATGATAGTGATAGTGAATGCAGGAAACAAGATAAGGAAACAAAACTATAAAATGGGAATAGAGAAAATACACCAAATTTTGCATCTTGACTTTTGGGATGAAAAATGATACGGGAGAGATAATGCAATGTCTGACCTCTGACTCTGCATCTTCGAACCTTGGTTGCATGTAAGGTAATAGCTTCTTTTAGGCTCAAAAGGATAATTTTCTTAGGTAGTTCAAAATTTGAAAATATAAAGCATGTATTCTTAATGGTCTTATTAATTGCTTTAAATGTTAGGGAATTAATTCAATTTAAATATGTCTGCCATGTTTTCTTATTGATATTTAAGTGTACATGTTCCATTCAACCCAAACACATTTATTTCTATGGGATCACATTCACAGTCTCCGAATCCTATGTCTGTCATGTCACTCTAAGTCTGTTTGTCTTTAAAGAAATATTTACTGAACAGTTCCAAGATCTCTACTAGACTCTATAATAATCCAGGAAAATGTAATAGGATATTAGATTAAAAAGCATAGTCCCTAATACTATAAATTTTTTTTAAAATAATGTAGGAGTACTTCTATTTGTTGGGCTGGAGCGATAGCACAGCAGGTAAGGTGTTTGTCTTGCAAGCGGCCAACATGGCCGATCCGAGTTCAATTCCTCCAGACCTCCCAGAGAGCCCACCAAGCTACTGAGAGTATCTCTCTGCATCTACCTATGACATATTCAATATGCCAAAACACAGTAACAATTGTCACAATGGAGATGTTACTGGGCCTGCTTGAGCAAATCGATGAACAACGGGAGGACAGTGACTGACAGTGACTGCTATTTGTTAAGCCATTGATTAAGCTGATTGAATTTGACATTACACATTACTTTTTTATTTTATTATATCACTGTGAGATAGATTTACGAAGCTTTCATATTTGAGATTCAGCCTTGCAATGATGGAACACCTATCCCCTGACCAGTGCACATTTTCCACCACCAATGTCCCAATTATACCCCCAACCCCACATCCCAGTCCTCATCTGCCTCTATGACAGAAAATTTCCCCCATAGCCTTTCTCTAATTTGGGGCATTATGTTTTGCTCAAATTTTCCCACCAATATTCAAGCCTACCTGCCAGATAGGATATTTTCCATAGTTCATTTTGAATATCACCAGAGCTCATGCAGCCACAATTGTAAATGTAAATATCTAGATTGTAAATGGTTGGGTTCTGGAGACATCTCTGTATGGCACTAATCCATTTTGGGATTCAACTGGGAGTGTCCGGGCCAGGGCTGTTGGCATACTAAGATAACACACGGAGTCAAATTATGGGCATCACAGCCATCTATGGGGCGGGTGGTGACCTGGGGAGGTACAGTCTGGGTCCTCTGCTGCTGCCATGCAGCCTAGAGATTTATTCCTGAAACCGCGTACCTGGGCCTTGCTTATGGAAGCTATTGGTCTGGGCAGGCAGGGACCCGGGGAGGGACAACCCAGGTCCTCTGCCACCATGCAGCCTGGAGACTTAGTCCTGGAACCCTCATACCTGAACCTTGCTTGTGGAAGCTATTGGTCACCAGGATTCTATCTAGAGTAGGTGGGGAGATTGCACCTGCTCCATCTGGGGTGCCCTGGTGATATTGGCTTGGTATGGGGCCCAGAGAGATCTCCAGCACTGTGGTGTGTTCTAGGACTTGCCTCTGTGTCTCTGGGCCAGGACTGTTAGTGCACTAAGATGTATATTACAAATTTTCCAGCAGATTATATCTTCGTGAGGTCAATCCTGAGATGGTGGAGCCAGGCTTGGGTATGGCAGCAATTTTGGGTTGTGGAAGCAAGTGGCTGCTGGGGGCTCTGCTTGGGTGAGCACAGGACAACTCCCTCTCCAATTTAATCTGGTTTGTTCAGCCATGTATGGGTCCAAGCTTAACTGTGGCTTTTGGTCTCTTTCAGGATTTATTTAGGGGTCTCTGAGGCAATGCTGAGAGTAGAGCTTGCAGGGTGGCTCCGGAGTTGGTTTGTGGGGATGACTGCCAGTGCTTCCATGTGTATTGGGAAGTGGGGGAGGTAGCCCATCCCAACTCTATACAAAGCCATGAGCTTGTATAGCTGAGCCAGAGGTGGTTTATGGGTGTGGCTCCCACATACCTAACTTTTGTCCATTGAGTTTCTGGGTAAACTTGGCCCCAAGTTGTTGAGGTCTGGCCAAAGGCACAGCAGCAATTTTGGGGTGTCAGGAAGCCTGAATGCAACATCAGGTTGCTGATGCACTCGCCCTGCATTTAAAGGTTGACCAGTTGGCGGCATCACACCCCCCAACTCTATAATTTTTTATGTATCTGCAGAAATATTTTAAATTCCCATCAAGATATGGGAATTTATCCTCATATGACTTTTGAGGGTCTATTGTTTAGAAAGGAGAACATGCGAGTTTTTCTGCAGGAAAAGCTACTGTATAAAAATTACTTCATGCCAAGTCACCAAGGGTGCCTGCGGTCCTTAAATTTAAGAAAGCAGCCTTCAGGTAACTTTAATCTAGATCTCTAAGTCATATAGCTAAGGTGTCAATCACTTTGTACTAGAAACAAACTTCTCTACTTCCCCATCCCCACAAACAATCAGAGTACATACTCATGGCAGGTATTCATTAATAGTCTGGAAGTAGTAAGCATTAATATCTCCTCTACCTCGCTCATCGGGGACTATAAATAACTGGAGGACACATCCTGCAGTGCTGCGAGTTATTGTAATTTGTATTGTAAAAAAAATCACACATTAATAGGAAACAGTGGCTTGTGTCATGAGTAATACTTTACTCAAAACTGAAGTCCTGGTTATTTTTATAATCTTTCTTTTAAAATATTTAATACTTGTGAATATTTCAACATAGTTTTTTATTACAGAACCATGAATATATCCTTTGTGCCTGATCCTGGAGTATGAGCTTTCCTAGGCATGTACAAATTATAAAAAAAAAATTAAATCATGTATTCCAAATTTTGAGCAGAAAGCAAAACAAACTACCATTAGCTTTAACGTACTCTGTTAATAGAGAATAATTCTAATCCATGTAACTAACACTTATGTGTATAACCTAACATAGTATATTTAATATTGAAATATATATATAAGCACAGTAATAGAAATGAATGAACTATTTCTATAAACAGTATAGAGTTCAGTATAGTAAGGCAAACAGAAAAGAACAAAGTTTTAGGTGGGGAAGTTTGAGAAAATCTCTAGTTTAAAACCATCTTTGTAAAAGCTAAGTACTTGCATTTCTCTCTTAGAAAGTAACCCACATCTTAACCTGACGTTTGCTTTCCCTATGTATTTTTTACTAAATTCGGTCAATAAAAATTATTATGTAAAGAGCCCGAGGGCATCTTAATAGGATACAATTTGATTAAAATGGAATAAGAGATTTCAATTATAGGTACAAAATCCTTGCACACATCTGACCCAGGTTTGATTCTCAGCATCATATGTGGTCCTCTGAACACAAACGAGAACTGGGGGTGAGTTCATCAGTAGCCAACCTGAGCAAAGGCAAGAAAGGACCAGTCTGGCTGTGCTGCTGAAACCCCCTTTGCCTTCTCTGGGAAGTGAACATGGTGAATGTAGAAGAGGAAAAGTATGCAAAGTCTACTATAAACTAAAGACATACTCCCACACTTCTTGGTATAAATACTCACCTAGTTCAAATGCTGATGCTATAAGCTGCCCTAATTAAACTCACATCCACTGGAGAGAAAGTATATCTGGCAGGAACTTGCCTTGCATGAGGCCACTGGAGATTTGATTCCTGAGTACATCTGGGTATATCCCAAATCACTCCCCCAACACACACTTTTAAGTATGAGCCACTAGTCATGCACATAGTAAAATAATCATTCTAAGTTGAGACAAGAATTTATATTCACCATATTTTATAATATTGCCACAAAAATATTTAAGTACTGAAGGAAAATGTGGTTCAAATAAAACAATTTTTGGTCAATTTCAAATTAAATTTCAAATCTTTTCACGAAGTATTACATTTTATCCTGAACTTGCCATTCACTAACTATTAAGCTGAAATACTTTCCTAATTACTTGATTGAGTTAAAAATCTTAATAAACACTAGGAAAGAGTAAATGAAACATATAGTTTCTCCATAAAAATATTGAAACATATTTATATAAGCAACAAAGGCTTAATCAGTCAAAATTATTTTTAAAAAATTAATCTGAACATAGACGAGTTTAGAACTAGATAATAATGCTGTTGAGTCTATCAAGCCTAACTTACGTGAAAGTAATGATGTTGGAGGACCCTATGGGTGGCTTATGTGAGGCGGGGAGGAGAGAGACAGTCACTTTTTCCCACTTAGCCTCTGCCATGCCAGGGCTAGCTGGGAAGCATGGGACTGATAAAGTCCACAATGAGCACATGGGCATGAGCCCTGCCAGCTGGCCACCATGCCACATCTGACCACTTGGTCTTCTCAGCATAATGAGTTGATCCCCGCCACCCAATTTCTTGGGAAGCTATGGACTCAGGTTGGAGCAAGAATTTGCTCTTTGCAGGAATAAAAAGTCAGTCCCAGGCCTTAGCCAGAGTTTAGGGTTCTTGTCTCACAGAAAAGAATTTCAGGAGTAGATGAGCAGTGAAGTAAAACAGATTTGGAGGCTTTGAACGGGAGGAGGGTGAGAAAGTGGGAGAGAGTGGAAAATAATGTGTTCCAGAGAGTGGACTTCCCCAAAGGCAAGAAGCCCTGAGTGGCCTTCAAGACCAGCTTTAATGTGCATATTCTCAGGGTCCCTCGGTCTGGAATTTTCCGTCAGGGGGTGTTGTTCAAGCAGACATTGTCACAAAGGGTTTCCAGGGAATCTCCTTCAAGTCTTGAATGTAGTTCCTGTCTCTGCTGAAGTCTGTCATTCCTATAGGGGTCCAGAATTCTCTGGGTCTGTTACTGGGGCCAGGAGAAGCCTCAGTACCTGTTTTCCACAAAGTTGGCTTTTTGCAACTTCAGAGTTATCAATAATATTATTTCCCAGGAAATTCACTATCATTGCCTTGGGGTGAGGGTTGGGGGGGTCTTCCTACCTGTCTGGCTACATCATTATCAGTACCAAAGCACTATTACACTGAACAGCATGTTTAAGTGTCCATAAACTGTGACAAGTGGTATTTATTCCTGGAATACTAGAAAGGTTTGTAACATGCAAATAAATTAATAATGCAATGAAAGAATGTATGAAATCCATCAGAATATCAAAAGCAAAACGTTAGCATAATTTAACACAAGAATACACATTTTTGTGACATTCATTCAACATGTATAGCAAATCTTGTCAGAACCATTAGAGAAAAACTTTCCAAACTGGAATGATAGGGCTAAAACAATCCCCATTACACACCAAACTGTAACTCTCAAAACTGTTTAAAGAAATTCAGTAAATTTGCAGAATAAATATTCAAAATCACTAGCCATTCTATATACTAATAACAAAGTCTCAACAAAGGAAATTATCAAAACACTTGAATAGTGAAATTCCATTAGGAGTACACTAAATTACATGTAGCACAGAGACCAACTCAAAGACACTAAAGGCTCACTTGGCAACAACAGCTTACTTGAAAGGACTTAACAACTCATGATAAGAATAGAACAATTTCACATCATTTCTTTTACTGACTTATTTTCCGTAATTCCTTTAGCTGCAGCAAGCAACATTAAGTAAATTATTGCGTGCCTACTAAGGGAGCAGACTTGGAGGATGGATGTGGAAACTGAGAGTGGTGGAGGGAAGGTCACACTGGTGGTGGGATTGCTGTTCGAACATTCGGAGCCCATGAGAACCGGATTATGAGCAACTTTTAAATCACAGTGTTCAAAACTAAAATATTTAAAAGAATCTAGGAAGTAAAATCCCTGTATGCTTGAAATTGTAAAAAACAGTAGGAGAAATACAAGAGGGCATCCAGTGTAGCCCCCATCAAATGCTACCTAGAAACACAAATTAGTCATAAAAAATGTCATTAAAAATAGCAAACCTAGAGATTGAATTTCTTCTATTTTCAAAACATAATTCTATGATTGTTAAAGTGGCAGGGTCCTAACAGAAAGATATACAAGTCAGTAGAGAGCCTAGAAATAAACCTACACACACATTCTATTTGATACTCAATATGAATTTCTAAAATACCCAGTCAAAAAAAGATAATCTCTTTTATCAAACGTTATTAGTAAAACTGCATGCAAGTTTACCCACTGTTTTTTATTTCTATTATTATTATTATTATTATTATTATTATTTCTATTATTTCTCTGGTCCCTGGGAAAGAATAGAACTGAAATAGAACTGCCCAGAGGATTCTGTGAGTGGTCTTTCAAGATAGATAATGGCAATGATTGCTAAGGGTTCTAAAAAAGTTTCCAAACGCAAAGAGCTATGATGCAGTAGACCAACTAAATGTACAGTCTCAAGCTAGGAGCATTGGTGAACTGGGAGAACTTGATACAGCTGGCAGCAGAGGTCAAACGGTGACCTGTTATTTGCAGGGAAATGTAGAATGCAAAAGCACACTTGGCCTTTTAGATCTCCATCTGCCCATGGCCAGATGCAAAGCTGAGATCACAGAAGCCTTTTCTGCCAGCACCTCAAGCAGATGCTTTTGGCCTCAAGGGGAACACACCCTAAGGAAAAACACAGAACCTTTCCCAAACATCCCATCTCTAGGCAAGGATTTACCGAATTACAGAATGAGAGTAACTACCTAGCTTGCACAAAACCAAAGTTGACCTATAGAGTTGGGCTCCTCAGGAATAAGGACTTCAGAGTGACAATCGTGAGGGTGCTTAACAAGCTAAAAGAAATTATAGTACAGGCCTTCAGTTGAAAAAAAAAGTTGTGCTGGAGCAATAGTACAGTGCTTGCCTTGGCTCAACTCTGGTTCAATCACCCTCAATCACCCGCAATGCATATGATCATCTAAACAATTAGGTAGATCCCAAACCCACACACACATAAGAAGGTATTAGAATATGATTAGAATATGACAAAGCTATAATCATGAGGCCAGAGCAATAGTTCCGATTGTAACAGCAGAAAGAGTCTTCCTTGTCAAAGTACAGCAATCAAAAGTGACAGGAATGAAGAGCAAGTGGCAGAAAACCAAGGCATTGGATCGCCTCAGGATACTGCAGGAGCTAAAAAAGTAAATTAGTATGTTCAAAAGTCATCAGTAATGAAACAATACTTAAAAGAAAATAATAAACCAGAAAACTATGGAATGTGTTCAAGAAAAGCATTATTAAGAACTACTGGAATCCAGAACCAGGAGGTCTGCTACACGGCTTGGGAACCAACCTCACATGCTGGGAACAAGGTAGCTTAGACAGAGAAGAGAACACCAAGTGAAGGATGTTGGGAGGACCCATTCGGGTTGAAAGATGCGTGCTGAAAGTAGACTATAGACTGAACATGATGGCCACTCCAATACCTCTATTGCAAACCACAATACCCCAAAGGAGAGAGAATAAAAGGGAATGCCCTGCCACTGAGGTGGGGTGAGGTAGAGGGGGATGGGGTGGGGTTGGGAGGAGGGATGCTGGGAACATTGCTGGGGGAGAATGCGCACTGGTGGAGGGATGGGTAAATGGTCATTGTATGGCTGTAATGCAAACACAAAAGTTTGTAAGTTTGTAACTGTACCCCACAATGATTAACTAATGAAAAAGAGAGAGAAAGAGAGAGAGATCTTGGACTTAAAGTACCTCAGATTCCTTCATATAAAATATTATCTATTATTTACTGATCTGGATTTTTAAATGAAATTTAAAAAATTAATAAATAAAAAAAAGAACGATTGGAATCCACAGGGAAAAGAAAACGAAGATCAACAAAGAACTATTGAACAAAGATGTTTTGATCTGGTTTTTGTATCACAACCAGAGGTGCTCTATGCTCAGGAATCACTCTTGGCAAGACTGGGGAGACTAACAAGCCTGCCAGGGATCAAACCTGAGTTGGCTGTGTGCCAGGCAAGAGCCCTACTAGCTCTGGGACCAGGTCAAAAAAAAATTTTTTTTTTGGCTTTTTGGATTACACCCGGCGATGCTCAGGGGATTAGTCCTGGTGGTACTCAGGGGGAACATATGGGATACTAGGAATCGAACCCACGTCAGCCACGTGCAAGGCAAACACCCTGCCTGCTGTACTATCTGGCCCATGGTCAAAAATAATTTAACACCTTCCCTAAATTGAAAAGTGAGTCATGAGCTCAAATTTCAACTTAATATAAACCCAAACAAAATTTTTTGTGATTGTACTTAAAATCACAAAATCCAGAATTCTGAGGGTCAGAATTTTTGTGCCATAGCTGTGCACTCAGCTCAGGAATCACTGCTGGCAAGACTGGGTTGACTAACGCGTGCCAGGGATCAAATCTGAGTTGGTTGTGTGCCAGGCAAGAGCAAAATGAGAGAAGAAACTTAGATGGAAAGGATCCATAAAGAATCAGATTCACAGCAGATATAGCAAATAAAACTTTACAAGCCAGAAGAGAATGGTAGGATGCAGCAAACAGTGAATAAAATAAACTTCGTAACAACGACATTCTATCCAGTAGGTTGTCATTCAACATGGAAGGAATGCTACAAAGCTTTTTGGACAATAAAACAAAACTTCTGTGAAACCAGTTTTGCAAAAAGCATTAAATGTCTTCTTGACAATACAAAGTTCACAAATATTCATAATTCCTACAAAATGATGGCTATAAATTCCTTCAGTACAATAATTTTGTTAAACATCAATGGCCTGACCTCAACAATGAAAAGACAAATTGGATCAGAAAATTGAACCCAACTTTCTGCTGCCTATAATGGATACATCTGACTTTTTATAAATACAGATTTAAAATAAAAGTCTGAAAATAATATAAACTGCAAACAATTGCCTAAGAATTTATGAAAGGTTATAAGGGACAGGGAGTATTTTTTTATAATTGTCAATGGAACTTCACATCAAGAAGACTTTGTATTCATAAACACACACACACACACACACACACATATATATATGTATATATATATAGCTACTTTCATACCATCAAAACTTATAAAGTAACTGAAAATAAACCTAAGGAAAGATATTGACAGTTACAC
>JAOXYA010053808.1:0-12106 GCA_028565675.1 Sorex palustris | reverse complement strand
CTCCTCCTCCTCCTCCTCCTCTTCTTCTTCTTCTTCTTCTTCTTCTTCTTCTTCTTCTTCTTCTTCTTCTTCTTCTCCTCCTCCTCCACAAAGAGAGCAAGAGAGCGAGAGAGAGAGAACCTGGGTTGATATTCCAACCTCACTTCCCCCTGGTTTGTAGACAGTTAGGCTATGAAAGGGAGTCTTCATTAGGGTATCAAAACTGACCCATGTGGCTACCTATTAGGCACTTATAAAGGTGCCCTAGTAACTGATTTTCAGTTTATTTCCACTTTTAATTAATTACTGGCTATGTCAGTGTCATTAAAGCTACAACACTTTTAAATGACTTAAATTAAAAAAAAAAGACAATAAGGGCCTGTCCCCATGGAAGTAGAATTCTGATGTTAGAGTGCCCCCTGCTGGTCCGCATCCTTCAGTCCTGAGGAAAAGGAGCAATTTCTCCTCCTACCTCTGGGTGTGTTCATCATCCTAGGTGTGTGGATGCAGAGTCCTGACTTCCTGCATCCTCTCTGCCCTGACATCACTTCCAAAGAGAGCAAATAAGGATCAGCCCCTGGAAGTGCTGGGAGGGTGTGGAGCCCAGTGCACAGGGCATGGTGCGGATGGCCAGCCCGAGATGGGTCGGGGCATCAAACATTCCGTGGCTGATCCCTCCCAGCTACATCGGGGAGTTTGGGCTCCATGATCTGGGGCTTTACATTCCTGGACTCTGATCCCTTTCTGAACGCCCTTCACCGGTGAATGTGTCCCCAACACACACATTTTGATCTGTTCTCCTCAAGAAGGCTGGTGGACAGAGGGGTGGGGCAGTGGAACAGGGGGGGGGGCCCAGTGGAACAAAACAGGAGCTTTGGCCGTGGGGAGGCCGGGATCCCAGGGAGGGATCAGGTGATTGACTCACTCCAAAGCTTTTCTGCAGAATAAATGCACGTCCCAGATAAGCCCCAGAACAAAAGAGCGTTCACAGAAACCAGATCTGGGCTGGCTGCAGGGAAGATTAAAGAGTGGGTTTGAAAAGAAATAAGGTGCCTATCGGCTGTGCAGATTTCACAGAGGGAGACATCAGCCGGGGTGGTGTTTTGATTAACAGGCCACCGGTGTATTAAGAGGAAAGATCAGGGGCCAAGATGGAGATAGTACAGCAAGGCACTTAACCCTCATTTGTGGCTGACCCGGCTTGATTCCCAGCACCCCGTGTGCCCCCATTAGAGGCGAGATCAGCAGAAAAATCCTGAGTGTGAAAACCAAGTTCAGAAGGGACCAAAGTTTGGAGATCTGGATGGCAGAGTTCTGGTCAAAAGTTGATTGTATGACCTAGAAGTGTCCATCTCTGTCCAGGGTTCCAAAGTTAAAGTCATAGTAAAGAGGCTTTGGTCATAATATGAGACTAATACCCAAAGGCAGTAGAGAAAAGAGGCCAGGAGGATCGCTCCACAGTTTGGAAGGCTGTCTCATGTGTTGGGGGAGAAGGCAGCTGGGATAGAGAAGGGATCACTAAGCCAGTGATGGTTGGAGGGATCACTTGGGACAGGAGATTTGTGCTGAATGCAGACAAAGGACCAAACACAAAGGCCTCTCAGTATCTGTATTGCAAACCATAACGCTCAAAAGGAGAGAGAGTAAGAAGGAAATTGTCTGCCTTAGAGGCAGGGGGTGGGGTGGGGTGGGGGTGGTAGGAAGGATATTGGGGACATTGGTGATGGAAAATGTGAATTGGTGGAAGGATGGGTGTTTGATCATTGTATAACTAAAACTCAATCAGGAAAGTTTTATAACTATATCTCATGGTAATGCAATAAAAAATAAAATAAAGAGGCTTTAGTAAAGAGGAACTTCATTAAATGACTTTATTAAAGCTATATTAAAGAGGAACTATAGAGAGACTTCCTCTTTCCCTCCTCCCTCCCCTAGGGAACCATTGCATTAATTTCTTATTTTCTCTTTTAGCAACTTTTTTTTTCGGGGGGTGGTTCTAGATTAATTGGGTCATGGGTTCAATGACAGGGTCAGATGATGAGATGTTACTTGGGCCTTGCCGTGCTGGGGATGCTCAGGATATTCTGGTGGTTCTCAGGGGTTTCCAGGGCTTCAGCCAACAGTGCTCAGGAACCACATGGTTCTGGGAATCGAACCTGGGCCAGATGCGTGCTGGCCAGGTGCGCTAACCATGATACAGTCTCCAGGCTCCTCTCTGCACTGTCCTTTCTCCCACACGAAGTCGCCAGCCATTCCTGGTTGAACCCTGCAGTCTTGCAGGGAATGTGGGAGAGGGACAGAGAAAGACTTGGTGGAGCCCGTCCAGCTCTGCTCAGGAAAACAGTGCCTAGAATGCAAACTTTTATCTGCGTCCTACTCACCCAAGTGCAAGGCAAGCCTCCTGGCAAGTGGTAGAGGATGCTGGGGAAGAGGGACCACAGGACGAGGCAGGAAATGGACCATCCTTGCAAGTCTGAACCACCATCTGGTTGTTTTTGGCAAAGTCAACAAATGTCAGAGACTGAAAAAGTCCCAAAGGATAAGAGTTGAACTGGAGGAGCCTAGAACTCTATTTTTTTTTTTTTGCTTCTTGGGTCACACCCGGGGATGCTCAGGGGTTACTCCTTTACTCCTGGCTCATGCACTCAGGAATTACTCCTGGAGGTGCTTGGGAGACCATATGGGATGCTGAGAATTGAACCTGGCTTGTCCACATGCAAGGCAAACACCCTACCCTACCCACTCTGCTATTGCTCTAGCCCCTCCTTCTCTTTTTTCACACACACACACACACACACACACACACACACACACACACAGGAACCATGCCTGGCAGTGGCACATGTATCCCGAATATTCCTTGGGGACAAGGCCAGAGAGTAAATACCAGACTCTGGAATCTTGCTTGTCTGGGCCCTTCTAGCTGGGCTGTTCACCAACAGTCTTACCATCTCCACATCTTAAGTGTGGTTGGTCTGAAAGGGTCTTAATTCAAGGAATAAAGCAGGGTCAGAATGTATAGATCACACGTGCTATCATGATAGTAATCCGGATATATGATAATCACTGTATCACTGTCATCCCATTGTTCATTGATTTCCTAGAGCAGGCACCAGTACCATCTCTATTCGTCCTAGCCCTGAGATTTTAGCAAGTGCTACATTGGAGGCTCTTTCAGCTTCAGGGGAATGAGACCCATCATTGTTACTGGGTTTTGGCGCGTTGAATACAACATGGAGAGCTTGCCAGACTCTGCTGTGCGGGCCGGAAACTCTCAGTAGCCTGCTGGGTTTTCTGAGAGCAAGAACTAGACAATAATATATGATTATATAGGATATTAATAACATAGTATACATCAATAATACGTGATACAGGGATGTATGATAAGATTAATATATAAGATATTTTAAGACTCATGAGTGAATAGAACAAATGGGATATTATAAGGACTCTGAGTTCATATGTTATAAGTTATTATCAGAAACACCTGAGTTTTTTCTTTTTTTTTAATTTTTGGGTACACAGGGGTTACTCCTGGCTCTGCACTCAGGAATCACCCCTCGTGGTGCTCAGAGGACCATATGGAATGCTGGGAATCGAACCAGAGTTGGCTGTGTGCAAGGCAAACACCATACCCACTGTGCTATTGCTCCAGCCCCAACATCTGAATTTTCATAGCGTGCATTTGTATAAGAAACCAAGTGAATATTATGAGTTACTATTATTACTTAGACCCAGAGAAGCTGATCTCTGGGCTCATAGCAGAGTCTGGCAGACTGTCCATACTGAGGGAGAGTTTGCTGTTAGGTTTCTGGCAGAATTTACCCACACTAAACGGATCCTTTTGGGTTGGAGGGGGATACTAGGTGTAGGGGAGAGTGGGAGAGAGAGATGTGGGCTGGGTACCCTCTGCCAGTGTAAGAGACAGCATGTGTGCCCCAGAATGCTGTCAGAACGGTGGATGGGAGTGCAGGGGAGGGGGACAAGATTCTAGAAACTTGTTCATTTTATATAAATTTGTGGAAGGCTAAAAGGAGAACACAGCTCTCTTTTCTTCCCCACCTCCTCTGAGTTTCTTTCCCCAGGACCCACACGACATCACTCTGGGCAACTATAGACATTTATCACTGCCTTTCCATGAGGAAAACACATTGCTTCTTGTCCAACAGCTTTTAGTAGAGAAGGAGACAGTCACTTAGTAAACCATTTTCTCCTGACGAATCCTTTGGGTGGAAAGGAAAGCCCAGATGGGCTTTGGGACACCTCTCAGCAGGGGGCCAGCAAAAGTCACCTTTTCCTTGTGCTCTTTGCATTCACATGGTTTGAGGCACAGAGGGGCTGGTGGTGTCCAAGAGGAATCTCTAGAGGGAAGCGACTTTTAACCTTGACTTGAGAACTGTGCCAGAATAGGATCATTTTCTTTTCTTTCTTTTCTTTTTTTTTCTCTTTGGGTCACACCCAGAGATGCACAGTGGTTACTCCTGGCTGGGCACTCAGGAATTACTCCTGGTATTGCTCAGGGGATCATATGGAATGCTGGGAATCGAACCCAGGTCTGCCTCGTGCAAGGCAAATGCCCTATCTGCTGTGTTATTGCTCCAGCCCCTGGGATCATTTTCTTGACCCTAGTGCATGTGCTTCTCAATTCTCCCTGACATTTGCTGATGATTTGAGCAGAATAGCCCGATTTGGAAGCTGGGTTGCTGATTTTATTGTTTCAACAAGTCAATCGGGCAGGCAGACAGCAAACATTTGCCTGACATCAGTGCTAGGTACCCTGGGACGAGGCAAGGGCACCCAAGGCCCACTGTAGGACTTCCCAGGGTCATCCCGTGGCCCCACAGCCCTGGGTGGGCCCTACAATGCTTGGAATGACCCATCCTCTCCAGCTCACAGGGCCCCTTTGAGTGTGGGAAGAAGCACCTTCAGTTACCTGCTCGGGGTCCGAGGGTGTGGGACGGTAGATATAATGTATGTATAATGACATAATGCATGTATAATGATATAATGCAAGCAGTTGACCCATCTGTATTGGTCGCTGACATGACTGGCTCAGTCATGGGGTTCATTAGCCATTCAAACATTCTAGCTGGAGTGGCGAGCCAGAACAGACAAGCAGAAGGCCCTAGCTAAACCTTTTAGGTTTGGGGATGAGAGAGATTCTAGACTTTGTAGACTGGGTGTCAAACAGAGGGCTGAACTGTGAAACAAATTATTAGGGATGTGGGGTTTACCGGGGGCAAATTAAGAAGTGGAGGACTCAGGATGAGGAAAGAGGGAAGAGGAAGGGAGCCCCAGTGGAGAATTTCTGGGGTCAGGAATAGCTTCAAGATATCTGGCATTGGGGACTGGAGCAATATTACAGCAGGTAGGGCATTTGCCTTGCACACGGCCCATCCAGGTTTGATTCCCAGCATCCCATATGTTCCCCCGAGCACTGCCAGGAGTAATTCAAGAGTGCAAAGCCAGGAGTAACCCCTGTGCATCACCAGGTGTGTACCAAAATGAAAAAAGAAAAAAGAAAAAAAAGATATCTAGCATTATAATGTCTAATGTAAAGCCAATTTGGGGACAAGTGTTCCTGTCTCGCTTTCATATAACTAACTCTCTACCCACCGCCTGCTATTGGCCCCAAATTCTTTTTGTTTCCATTTATTTTAGGTTCATATTCAGTAGTTCTCAGGGCTTGCTCCTGTGTGCTCAGAGCTCACTCCTGGCATTGCTCAGGGTATGCGGTCAGTACCTGGGATCAAACCCAAGTCAGGTCCAGGTGAGGCATAAAGCACCTTCAAAACCCAAGCCCCAATGATCAAGTAAACATTAAGTAATCCTCAAAGCCCCAAGACCTTTTCTAATAAGATTGATACCAGGAGGCCCTGCACAATCGCTTTCCCTTTCAAGAGCATCTGAATTGGAGCTATAAATGAGTCCTAACTCTGCCAACTGCCTCGTGAGAGATTCTGTGGTGGAAAAACACAGGTGAAGAAGTTGGCTCCTCAGAGTTGAGATGTGGAGCAGAGATGTAGGGTGTGGGGGGCAGAGATGGCCCTCTGAGTCAGGAGGAGCCAATGAGGAGTAGTGGGGGATGGTGGGGAGGGGAGATCAGGGGTGAAAAGGCCCAAAGGCAGGGGTTTCCAGCCATTTAAACCTGTAGGGGGAGCTGGAAAATGGGGGTGATTTAGATAATGTCCTTGACTTATAGTATCTTCCGGTCAATTTGCATGTCTTGAAATACAAAGGACCCCTGTCCCCCCACCTCCCCATACCCTCTTGTTGGTAAATCCTGTGTCTATTCACTGTCCCCAGGAGACCCCTCATCTATTTTCTATCGGCATAGTTTGGGACGGGAAATAGTGTCAGATAACAGGTATTTAGAGTACATAATCTTTTGAGTCTGGCTTCTTCTAGTTTTCATAATGCATTTTGAGATTCTTGCCTAAGCTCATTCCTTTTTGTTATGGAGGGTATTTCATAGCAAGTATGAATCTCAGCTAATTTTTCCATTTCCTAGTTTGAGGACACGTTGATTATTTTCCTTAACTGTATAATTTCGACAAATCAATACACTTGTGTAACTCAACTCCCCTTTAACAAACACGTATCGGTTTCACTTAAAGTGTCACCAAGCAAAAATTTTAGATCAAGGACTCAATCATTTCTGAACTGTGGATCTCTTTGTTAATCTGGTGAATTATTCTTCTAGGAATAAAGTTTTAATGGGAAAAATAAGATGCCTAAGAACTCAAAGAAAACCCACTCGATTGAAATAAAGTTATCAAATGTTAAGAAGAAAGGTGTGATGTAGTAATAAATGCACTTCTTTGGGAGCACATTAAATCACATTCGGAGACAGGACTGAAAACTTGAAATTTCAGTTATAACGAGCGGAAGTGGCATTTGGCGATAACTCAGTTCTGAAATGAGATGTGGAAAGACGAGTGTGAGCCATGGAGACAACTCAAGGTGCTGGTGTGTGTGCTCTGCAGATGGGACACCCAGGTTTGAACTGCACCATCCTCCAAGTACCACAGGGCTCAAGCCCCAACACAGAAGCAGGAGTAGCCGGATTAGCTCCAAGACAAAATAAAACAAATAAAAGATGTGTCATGATTGTAGAAAACTATCACAGAGAGAACAACTACTGCTGTCATTCCTCATGGAAGGCAAGTCTGACTTCAATTCAATGTCTACAAATGTAGATTGAATTTTTTCCAGAATCTGTTGAATTCTATTCAAGGACTCTCTGGGGGACTTGAATGATGGAAACTTTTTTTTAATTACCATGAGATACAGTTACAAAGCTTTCCTGTTTGAGTTTCAGTCATACAATGATCAAACACCTATCCCTCCACCAGAGTACATTCTCCACCACCAATGTCCCCAGTATCCTCCCCATACTTTCCATCCCTCCCCCTGCCTTCATGGCAGACAATTTCCCCCATACTCTCTCTCTCTACTTTTGGGTATTCTGTTTTTGCAATACAGATATTGAGAGATTATCATGTTTGGTCCTTAGTCTACTTTCAGCTCACATCTCCCATCCTGAATGATTCCTCCAACCATCATTGTCTTAGTAGTCCCTTCTCTATTCCAGTGCCTTCTCCCCCAGTGGAGTGATGGAATCTTACAACAATGTGACATCCAACTAATTTTGTGGTTATGATCTCACAAAGGGGAAGGGCTCAAGCCTCTTTGAACCTATTCCTATAGCCACCCAGAGAGAACCCATATTTTTTTTTCTTGCTGACTCACAGCTGTGGGTTCATGCAGCACCCCACCCCACCCCCTATTTCAAGCAGGTACCTGATCCCTATTAGTTTTGTGACTTCAGAAACTGCTCAGCTTACAGTTGTCTAATAACTATGCCTGCAAATCCCATGAATAAGAATGTGAACAAAACCCCCACAGTCTTGGGGTACCTGAAACATCTAACTCTATCTCTACCTAGGAAAACTGGCCCTTGAATTTAAAGCACTGAACACACACTGAAAGAAAAATAAATGGCAAGAAGAGGTTAGGTAGGAGTAGGAAAAAACACAATCTGTGTTTTGTGAGCTCTGAGTTTCTACTGAAACGTGAGCCAGTTTGATTCTGGGAAAACTCAACTTCCTGGTTTGGAGACAGGTTTATAAAGCGGCTTTCAGGCCTTGTGTATATCAAATGCTCCTGCACTCACCCAACAAGATTTTTTTTCAGATGTCATGAATATAAGTGCCCCTAGAGACATACAGACTAGAAATACATTAAAAACCACTTAGATTTATAAGAAGAAAATGTCTCCAAGAAGAACGAGATCTTCACCAAATAGAACTGCTCCAACTTCTGTCTCATCACTTTTACTCTCCTCTTCCAAAAAAGGTGTAGAAATTTCCCTTCTCCAACTGTGTGTCAACATCACTTTTAGACCTACTATGCTTCCTCTCCACTCCATTATAATAAAGCCCAGAGTGGGAATCTGCCTTAATCATCTACATTTTTTTTTTAAACCAACTGTTCCTTTATAGGTTCAGGTCAGGCAACTGTCCATTTTTTTTTCTTTTTGGGTCACACCCAATGATGCACAGGGGTTACTCCTGGCTCTGCACTCAGGAATTACTCCTGGTGTGGCTCAGGGGACCATATGGGATGCTGGGAATCAAACCCGGGTCAGCCACATACAAGGCAAACAGCCTACCCACTGTGCTATCACTTCAGCCCCGACTGTCCATATTTTTATACATGAAAAATGAATTCCTTGCTTGTGCTTGGGTGACTGATAATTTTTATACTTTTTCTTTAAGCTTTTTTTGGTGACTTTTGAGGGTCTCAGGGGTGACTCTTGGTGTTGCTGAGTTGAAGCAAGGGATCATACAGTGCTGAAGGCCAAACCTGGGATTCCTGCATGCAAAGCATGTGCTTCAGCCCTTTAAGTTATCTCCTCAGCCCCTTGCAAGTTTTAATATAGGCAAAGATTTTTATTTCTTAAGTGTTGAAAATGCCAAGTCTTTGGACTGTTGGCTCACTGACACAAGTTCACCCAAAGGTCTACGAGTTTGAAGCTTAGGACTTTCTCTCTAAACCCGGCAGAGTCTGATGCCTCCTTCCAGTGAAAGTCTTGAACAGAGAGACACCAGGACTTCCATTATCCAACGGGATCAGTCCTTCTGGTGGGAGCATTGGGGATCTCTGACTCTGACATACTACCCTTCATTTTCCATGCTGATGCTGGGTTTGGGCACCATTGCTGTAGAGCTGGAAAACTCTCTGGTGAGGAATGCCTTGCCTAGGCACACACTCAGATTCTCATGCTGCTCACACAGACTTTGGTTCAGCTCCATTCCTCTTTCAGAGGCAGATCAGGAATCACTTTCCAATAGGACAGGCTGGGAAACAAGGATAGAGGTGAGACGAAAGTCAATCACCCAGATGCCAAAGACAAGGGAAAGAGAAAGAAGCAAGGAACTGCCTCTGTTCTTGGCTTATCGAGAAGCTTTGCTGAAAGATGAACCGCAGGCACTAATAAGTGTTATTGTGAAGTTCAGGACTTAAACACAAAATACGGGTTTTAAAAAACACTCACGAGGGGCTGGAGTGATAGTACAGTGGGTAGGGTGTTTGCCTTGCATGTGGCTGACCAAGCATTCCCATATGGTCCATTCCAAGCATCCCATATGGTCCCCTGAGCACTGCCAGGAGTAATTCCTAAATACAAAGCCAGGAGTAACTCCTGTGCATCTCTGTGTGTGACCCAGAAAGCAAAAAAATAAAAATAAAAAAGCCTGGTGAGGGGCTGAAGATTTGGTACAGTGTGCAGGGTACTTGACTTGCATGTGGTTGACCTGGGTTTGATCTCTGGCACCCCATCTAGTCCCCCAAGTATTCCAGGAGTGATTATTGAGTAAGGAGTCAGGAATAAGCCCTAAGCACACAAAATAAAACAAAACACAAATTAATAAGAGGGCTGGAGAGATAGTACAGGGGACACGGCTCTTGCCTTTCATGTAGCTGATCCTGGAACTGCATATGGTTCCCTGAGCACTCCTAGGAATGATCCCCTAAGCATATTGTCAGGAGTAGCTCTTGCACGGACATGCCACCAGGTATGTCCCCCAAACCATCCAAAAATAAAAGAAAAGGGTCTTCATTTACAAATGTGGTGAGGAGTTTTCTTACAGAAGGTTACCCTGCTGGGGTGGTTAGTTTCTGCTGTGAACTCTGTCCCCTGTGTCTTTGTGGGCCTGGGGCTTCGTCTTTCTGGAGAGCTGAGATGTCTTTAGCTTGGCTATAAGTGCTGGTTGAAGGTGGAAATTGAAGCAGTTTCTCACCCCTTTGGCATGAGGAAACTTCTGAGTCTCTTGGCAAATGAGTGGAGAAGAAAGCTCAAGAAGGAGATTCCCGACTTCCTTGTAGGAGGAGAAGGACAATGACATGAATGCTTATCAATCTGGATGGTTCAGGAAGTACACAAGCCAAGTTTGTGTTGAAGTTCTTCACTACTTCCCCCTAGGTACAGTCCACTACGCAAGCTTGCTAAATCAATCCTGCTGAATGCTGATTGAATGCACTGTAGGATATTGACTCCCTAAGGAAAAAAGCATGGGCTGTGCAAACAAACCTCATACATCCGGTCAACTTGAGCAGTGCTCTAATCAATGCTGTCAACATGTCTCTAGACCAGGGCAAAGGGTGACTCAGAGGGCTGGAGCACATGCTTTCCTTTGCCACAGCACGGCATTGCTCCTGAGCACCACCGAACCAAAGCAAACCACAAGACCAAATCTCTCTGGCCTTTACGCAAAGTGTTATTAAGGGTCTCCTGTAGGACAGGCCAGGTTATAGGTGTTGATGAGACAACAGTGATCAGGAAACCAGCTCCCTGTGTCTTGGGAAAACAGACAACCCCCAAGTAGAACAGGGCTAGGTAAAAGGATGGGAAGGGTGTGGAAGGAAATTATTTTCCAAGGAAGGTGACTCTGAGAGGAAGGTGATTATTAAGGAAATCTCAAAAATGTCAGAATGTGAGTAATTGGGATACAGCTCATTGGTAGTGCCTGTGCGCGTGCACACTCACACACACACACACACACACACAAAGTCAATGCATGATCTAGGGGGCAGAAATCTTCCCTCAGGGGTAGAGTGATGATGGAGCAATAAGGCCTTTGGGGACAGGAGCCAGGAAAGAGAGGAAATGAGGAATGCCTCCAGGTTGCAGAGAGCTTCAGATCCCCAGAAGATCTACCCACTTAGTTCTAAGCACAATGCAATGGCATTGAAGAGATCTGAGCAGGATCTGACCTTACTCAGTTTACAATTTTGAAGGTGAGTCTAGCTGTCCCCGGAGAAGAAGCCTCCAGGGAAACAAGGATGCAGGGAGGAGTTGCTACTGTTGTCAGGGTCTCCAGAAGAGGGATGATGTGGCCCAAACTATCAAGTGCAAAATGTGGCTCTAAGGCATTCTTTAGCGAGTGTGAAGACAGTAGCTGTTGCATAATTCCTGGTGGTTCTGCAATGTTGCCACGGACGCTGATTTAGCGAATACTGGCAGCAGTGGTGGGGTGTGTGTTTAGGATTTGAACAAGAGCATTCATGGTGAAGCTGATGGATGGGAGCTCAAAGCAAGAAATCTGACCCCCAACCAGAGATAAGCTGTCTCCTCAAGGAGGACTCTGCATAGTCTCACGCTGTGGTGATATGAAAATAACCAGCTCAGAGACACAGAAGAACGGTGACTGGGTGCTAGTGGCTGGGGGCTGGGAGTGGGGGGGATGGAGAGATGTCAAAGGGAGATGTCATCTTTCATTCTAGTAAAAGATGGGCACATTCTGAGGCCCGGGTGTAGTGTGGTGACTCTAGTTAACAAACTTGTCATGTGTTCTCAAAGTTCACAAGACTGTAGCTCTTTTTTGGGGGAGGGTCACACCCGGTGATGCAAGGGGTTACTCCTGGCTTATACACTCAGGAATTACTCCTGGTGGTACTTGGGAGACCATATGAGATGCTGGGAATTGAACCCGGGTCAGCCGTGTGCAAGGCAAATGCCCTACCTGCTGTGCTATCGCTCCAGCCCCAAGACTGTAGCGTTTAAGTGATCTTACCACACATACAACATGATGATTATGTGAAGAGAGAGAGAGTGAGCAAGAGA
>JAOXYA010053790.1:0-12106 GCA_028565675.1 Sorex palustris | reverse complement strand
GGAAGGAAGGAAAGAAGGAAGGAAGGAAGGAAGGAAGGAAGGAAGGAAGGAAGGAAGGAAGGAAGGAAGGAAGGAAGAAAATTTTAAATGAAGAAATGCATGCAACTATGACCAGAGAAACAGTACAGGGGCTAAAACACTTGTCTTGCCTTGCAGAAAATTAATCATGGTTCCTTCCTCAACCCCTCAAAGAGTCCACTGAGCCCCGCAAGGAGTGATCCCTGAGTGCAGAGCCAGGAGTAAGGCCTGAGCATAGCCATATGTGGACCAAAAGCCAAAGACCTAGGAAAGAAAAAAAGGAAACTCAAGCTTCAAGCAGTATTAGCAACACTAGTTCTATGTCATTGCTTAAATTTGTCACCTATATTTAGTGAAAAAATAGGGGGGTGTTATTGATGATTTGCACACAAGTGTAAATAATTTTCACCCCTAGGGAGTTTGCCCCTCTCCCCTCACAGGGGTTTCACTCTGACCATCTCATCCCCTGCTCATCAATCCCAGGATCTCCCTTCCACCCAGCTCAGCTTTCATTGATCTGTCAGCTCCTGGTTGCTAGTACTTACCTCAGTCTAAATAGGGTTTACCCTCTATGAGCTAAACTATAGTTAGTGCTTTAATAAAATGAGTGTTATTCTCATTTTATTTATTATTTTTGTTAGTCATTCATATATCCCAATATCCCGTATCGTTTTACACGGAGTATCACTCTAGCCACTTCTTACAATGCTGTATCCATTTTAGGCTCAGACAGAAACAAAAAGAATCCATTCAAGCTAGTCACTTCACATCCACCTCTATCCCCCATCCCCCAGCTCCCACACAGAGCAGGAAACCAGCAATTTGATCTCCCTAGATCTCCCCATGGGCTGAAGTGATAGCACAGCGGGTAGGGCATTTGCCTTGCACACAGCCAACATGGCCAACCTGAGTTTGATTCCTCCACCCCTCCCGGAAAGCCCGGCAAGCTACCAAGAGTATCTCACCCACAGGCAAAGCCTGGCAAGCTACCCGTGAAACATTCGATATGCCAAACACAGTAACAAGTAACAAGTCTCACAATGTTACTGGGCCCACTCGAGAAAATTGATGAACAATGGGAGTACAGTGACAGTGACAGGTCTCCCCATCTGGCTGCTTTGCAGGGTCTACATCCCTGTTGATGTACAGGCTTCATCTTTGATAATTGTGCAGAACTGGAACCATGTCTTTAACTGTTTGGCTTACAGAAACCACATTCCACAACTTCTTTATTGCAGATTTTATGCCAATTTCTTTTAATGTGGGATGCAACAATATGTGAAGTTGTGTGTGTATGTGTGTGTGTATGTGTGTGCACTGACATTACTTAAAAACAGGATACAATGACTCTGTGGTCAAATAATTATAAAAACAATTCAAAATCTTGCTCGGCCTCATGATTCTTCCTATGTCCAGAATAAGAGCCCAATATTCTGCAGACACATCATCAGCATTTAATGAACCCTCAGTAGAGATGTGTAATCATAAATGCAGGAACCGTGGGAGTGCAAGAAAACACCTGGGTCTCCCTTGAAACTGATTTTGAGCCTGAGTTGTCCTCATGAGCTGAGAGCAGAAGTGAGGAATAGAGTACTGTGAGCAGGAGGACCCTCTCCATATTGCTCAAATCTGGGTAGACCAGGAACAGAGCTGAAGTTGGAAGCTTTGCGAGTCCAAATCCTGATTGAATGAGATCAAAGAGATCCCTGATGTTTTTAGACCATAAATTCAGCATGAAATGAACATGGGTTCAACCACTGAGATGTCAGTTTCTTGTCACAGCAAGTGTACCCTAACCTGTGGTTCAACAGGTCTGTCATAGAAGTACAAAAAAACGAGTGTTCCCAGGATTAATTCAGTCTCTGCTTAGCTAAAATCCGATCTGACAGAAGGTCCTGGCCCTTGGAGTATTTCTATGTCCACGAAATTGAAATTCATAAAGCTATTTGTCCCACTATATTAATTAGCTGAAACCTTTGTAACCAATTGACCTAGTAACCCTTGTTTTTATCCAGCTTCCCTCAGATGATTGTGCTTTGGCATCCAATGTAGCTTATTAATGAGGATAGGATATCAGATAGAAGTACTATGAGCTAAAACATTTCTGTGACAGTTTCTTTAGACACGGTAGGTTATCATTTTGGTTGCACTCACAGCTTTTTGCAAGAGAAATGTCCATAGGCGAGGCAGTGGGGCTAGCTTCAATAGCCATATTCTGAGCCATGAAGTTTCCAAGTCACAATCTAACAGGTGATTCACTAAATCATATAATAATTCACTCATTAATTCATTCCATACATGTTCATTGAGTATCTACTATGTGCATTTTGGTGGTCACTGCTGATATAGTAATGAAAAAGCTAACTTCCTATTCTCACAAATGTCATTCCCAGAGAGGGCTGGAGTGATAGCACAGCGGTAGGGTGTTTGCCTTGCATGCAACCAACAGGGCCGACCCGAGTTCGTTTCCTCTGCCCCTCTCGGAGAGCCTGGCAAGCTACCCGTGATGTATTGGATATGCCAAAAACAGTAACAACAAAGTCTCCAATGGAGACGCTACTGGGCCCGCTTGAGCAAATTGATGAACAACGGGAGGACAGTGACATTATCCACTAATTCTATATTAAGCCAAAAGAATTTGTTGAAAGGACACAATAGTTCAGAAAATCAACAGGGCTATTACCATGAAATTAAACAAGCCAGAGTCAAGAGAAGCCAGAGACAAAAGCCACAGCCACATGGAAGAAAGAGTCAGTAAACCATTGCCTTGGCCCCTACTGCGATGTCCCATTTTTCATGTTCTTACAGCAGTTGCTCAAGATACTAATTTGTTAGACAGTGAGTCTGATTGATTGTGTCCAGATCATGTACCATGTCCCAGAAACAGGACAAATAAATCCTTTCCATTTTCTTAGAGAAAGGCATATAAACTCTGCTGTCAAGACAACACACATGGGAGACAATTCTCTACACTTTAACAGGGTTGTATGAAAGAATTGAGATGTTGGGTTGCCAAAAACCAACACATAACCATTTTTTATCCATTATTTTGTGTCTCAAAGCCCCTCACTCATCATCTTGATTTTAACATACTCACAACTGCAAATTTCTATTGTTTTTTACCAACTTCCATTCACCTTGTTCTCCTTTCAATCCTTGTCTTTTGAAAGGGCATTCATCTTAGACTGAATCATGAAATGGGCTGAGAAGCTTTAACCCATTTTTAAAACTAATTATAGAATCTGTAGAATATTTAATAAATGTAAAATGTGGAGGCACATTCTATTACCATTTCTTTTATG
This sequence comes from Sorex palustris, assembly GCA_028565675.1. Lineage (NCBI taxonomy): Eukaryota > Metazoa > Chordata > Mammalia > Eulipotyphla > Soricidae > Sorex > Sorex palustris. The sequence continues at coordinate 8,786 of JAOXYA010053790.1, read as the reverse complement.
GGGAAGGGGGTACGCCTAGTGGGGCTCAGGGCTCAGCACTCAGGAATTTCTTCTGGTAGTGCTTGGGGGACCATATGAGATGTTTGGTGTTGGCCATGAGCAAGGCAAGTATTTACCCACCATACTATCTCTCTAGCCCCCTCTATTACCATTCCTCATAGAGAAAATCTTAATGAGATTTTACCTTCCCCAGCATTTGCTAAGTTCTCCATTTAGTACATTGGATTTTCAGTAGACATCTGGGATAAATAAGTGTGTTTTTTTCCCCTTAAGCTTCTGGTTTAACAGTTAGCAAAAACAGTATGTTGTCCACAAAAATGCTCTTAAGATGCACGCCTTTTCTCCAGTGAGATTCACACACCACTCAGTAGTCATTAGATGCTTGTGAAAAGAGTCCTTACTTCCTTATTGCTACACTGGACTTCATTCCTGGCCTTTTTGTGCCACTCAACCCTCTCTTCCTCACTGAGGGTCATCTACCTAATTGCTGGGCCAAGTGAAATCGTGTTGCACATGGCATACATCACCAGCTTGGTTCTTGGACCCAAACTTTTGGTAAACAAGTCTGTTGCCTTAAGCTCCCCCTTGAATCACTTTTCCTGTTACACAACCAACTGGTCAAGAAATTGCAGTCATGCAGATGAGTGGTGAAAAAAAGGAGGCAGTTCTCTAAAACACCAGCATCCTACAGACCAGAATGGAACCCCTGCTTTTGTTTTGCGTCACAAATCCACAAATGCCGGACCTCTCCGGAGCTTTGCTCTAGAAAGGGCCACAGAAACTTATGCCAGCTACTTTGACGGTCTGGGACACATTATGTAATGCTTTCCCGGTATACCTACGCTGAGTCACCAGGTCAGATTGCACTTGTCTAGAACAGAGTAATCCTTACTACAAAGTCATTGAAGGAAAAGGAAGTTGTTGATAACTTTCATTCCATCACCTGAGCCACATCACTGACTTGTCCTCTGTTATTTTTGGAAGTTATTTATTGCTCCTTCTGAGGCTCTGATTACTTCTCTTATCCTAGTATATTTTCTAAAGAGTATGAAGATGAGCCTCTTTATTATTCTTATTTGTCTTCCTTACAATCATAGTACAGCATATGCATGACACATACCATGGGACTCTTTAAAAATGTAAGAAAAAACAACAAGCTCTCTGCCTTAAAAAAATTTAATAAATATCCGTTGACAAGCTCCTAAAAGGAATAAGAAATGTTAATTATGTTATGATTTCTTATTAAAATAAACAAGAGAGTATTAATTAGGTCACATATTGGGTTTTTTGGGTTCCTATCATAGCCAGCAACTAGCCTAGCCAGAGAGGAAGTCATAGTAAACAGAACAAGATATTGTCCCTGCTTCTATCATGGAACAACATATATTAATTAAATAATTATGCAGACATGCAAACTTCAGTGCTGTTAATGCTGGAAAGGGGTACAAAATTCCTGGACCAGGAATGTGGCTCAAGTGGTCAAGTACTCACCTTGTATGTGTGAGGCCCTACCTTTGATTCTCCATGAAATCAGCAAGCATCTCTGTATGTGGTCCATCCTGCTCTCACCTCCATCAGGGCCAAGTGTGACCCCTCCAAATAACAAAAACCAAGCAAGAAATATAAAACTATATAAATCTACATTAGCAAAACTGGGCTATCTAGACAGAGCCAGAAATGTTTCTCTGAAGAAATAGTACTTGAGCATTAGTTAGGGAACAGAAGCTATTATGCTAAGAGGTGAGAAGAGCAATACAAGGCTAAGATAATAGCATTATAGAAGGATGGAGCTTTTTGTGGCAGATAAAAATGGAAAGAGACTGGACAGATTGAGGGGAGCAGGTGAGAACAGGGCCAAAAAAACCTAGCCAAAGGTTTCACTGTCTTCTCACAAGAAATATGCAAGTCGTTGAAAGTGTTCTGAGTTCCTTGAATAAGAATAGTGCAAGGCTTGAGGTAGGGAACGTGAAACCTATAGTCATTAATTACTTCCCCACTCCACAGAGTACGGATACAGATGCTCCCAGTTAGTGACCAATCCTCCAAGTGTGAAAGGCTGCAAGCCATGAAGTTTCTGGTATTAATTTTCCCATTCACGTAATAGAGAAATTCTGCCCACTTACCAGTCGACATTATGCAGGCTGAACAGTCCAGTTCTGGATGAGGAAATTCTTGCTCTACCATTTTTTAAAAAAAACGACTTTTCTGTGTCTTTGTTGCAAAACTGGGAATTTTCTGTTATTATGTTCATGTCGAGGTTTCCATTGGCAAGATGAGGCTGTTGCTGACAACGATGGGTTTGTTTTGAAACAGTGGGTTTTGAAAGAAGGACCGTCATTCATAAACAAAGAGACTTTTATTCTGAAAGTATCACTCTGGCTACAGTGTGTGGAACAGATAGAGGGGAGTGCAGAGGGGTTGGAAACATGGCTGGGTATAGAGATGAAGAAGAGGCAGAGAAGACAGTTAAGGGTATCAGCGTCAACAGGGCTGTTGACTGATGAAGGGATGAGATTCCAGGTTTATGAATTACACAACTAGAAGGATTTCCAAATTCATTAAAAACCAGAACATTAAAAAATAGAACAGAGGACTTCCTGTTTCTGTCTCTGCATTTAAGGGGTTTGTAAATTTCCACTTCATCCCTATGAGTAAAAAGCTAAACAGACTGAAAAATAAACAACTTCTGGGTTCCAAAAAAAGTCCAGGAAAGAGGGCAAACTCTTGACTCCTAGTTTGGAGACAGGCTGTAGAACACAGGGCATCGTGGTCTAAAGGAGCCAAGATGCATGAGTGGAAAACAGCAGGAACAAAAAGAGGAAATCTTAAGTGTAATGGATGCATTTCTGGAGGTTCAGTGCATACCACTCTAAACATTAAAAACTCCAGCAGGAGCTGGAGCAATAGCACAGTGGGTAGGGCTTTTGCCTTGCATGCAGCTGACCCAGGTTCAATTCCCAGCATCCCATATGGTCCCCTGAGCACCGCCAGGAATAATTTCTGAGTGCAAAGCCAGGAATAACCCCTGTGCATTGCCGGGTGTGACCCCTCCTAAAAATAACCCTCCAGGGGGACCCAACTGTTAACAGGGGCAGGGAGTACAAATATTGTGAGATTTACCTCCACGAGCTCAACTAGGTTGCAACAGTAAATATTAGAGAAAAATATCCTGGAACTTTCAGTAGGGAAAGGGAACGATTTTGAAATATGTCAGAGGACTCTTCTTAACAAAGCCTGACTCAGGAAAAGCTAGTTAACTGAACCTCAAGCTGCCCAGGTGCCAGTAGAGCTTAACTGACCTGGAAGAAGGAAAATATTCACCCTTTCTCTTAAGAGTACAGAAGAAAAATATAGTAAAGAAACACTAAGATGCTCACAGATGCACAGGTTCATAAATGCTGAGACCTAATCATAAACTTATAGAATGTTACCCTTCCCCTGCCTCCCAATCATGTCACTAAAGCATTACTTACAGCAGTCTCCTTGGCTCAGTATATCATGACCACCCGTCAAGAAAAAAGATTATAAAGGTATGCTGAAAGACAAATAACAACAACCACCCCAAATTGTGAACTTATCAAGCAAACATCAGGACCAGATATGTCAGGGCAGTTGGAATTATTAGAGAGGAAAGTTAAAGCTATGAGTAACATGCTAGGGGTTCTGATGGATAAAGTAGACAGTATGCAAGAACAAAGAGACCATGGAAGCAAAGATGGAAAGAATCAAAGAGAAAAGCTAGAGATAAAAAAACACAGTAACAGAAATGAAGAATGCCTTTAATGGGCTTCTCGGCAGACTGCACACAGCCAAAGAAATAATCTGAACTAAAAACTCTTATTAGTGTCATTTGCTCAGAAGGGGCATTTGTGAAGAGAACTAATTAAGTCTTCGATATAGACATATCATCAAAAGAAAAACTGTGAAAATACACAATGTTTGAGCATAGTGCTACTAGCTTTTTGTTTCCCCCCACCAACTGAAAGGAATTGTGGTGATTTTGCCCTGTACAGGGAAGTGTGTAGAAACTGTGAGAAAAACAAGATGGCAAAAAGCTGGGCTAATGAGGCAAGACCTGGCTTTAATGGCAAACACAGAATTATAGTTTTCCACATAAATTTGTAAAGACTGAGGAATAAAGCATGTATAGAAGACATGCTGATAAACATGCAAGAGGAACTAAGATGGAAAATCTCAGTAGTTATCATTGAATAAGGTTTTTGTTTGTTTGTTTGTTTTTTAATCCAAGGTTAACTCAGTGAGAGAAACTGGAAGATTCTGACAGACAATAGTTGGCATTCAGAGTCTGGTTCTACAAACCATTCGTGCCTGCTCTAGGCCTGGTTGATTATGTTCTTATTTTGTGGAAACCTATCATATTCCTCCAGTATTTCCGGAGTTTTAACTTGCTGATGCTACATTCATTCCAATCAGGTTTAAACATACACCTTCAGAATGTTTCTCATGCTACCATGCCTCTAATCTAGAGAGCATCTAGAGAGCATGCCCGTGTGTATGTGTGTGTGTGTGTGTGTGTGTGTGTGTGTGTGTGTGTGAGAGAGAGAGAGAGAGAGAGAGAGAGAGAGAGAGAGAGAGAGAGAGATCTTGCTGCTTCTGTTTCCAAGCAGTCACATTGCTTGTTCAATGGTAAGATCAAGCTCTGAGCTTGACTTTAAAAGGCAATTGTCATCTCTAAGATTCTCAGACTGTGTCAAGTAAGTAGGTGACACCGGAAGACAGCAAACCCCACAAAGATTCCATTTACACAACTGCATGACTAATGGGGAGCATGCTGGGGCATAGTCTAAATGCAGAGACCTGCTCCCCAGTCTCTACTTAGGAAGCTGAGGCAGTACCAGGCTTAGGTGCTGAGAATATGTGCTAAACAAGAAATGCTTGGGATGTCACTTAGCCATTTGCCAGCCCTGGGATCTTGGGGAAATCACTTATGTCAGACTGACTGGGATTCAGCCAACTACCAATTTTTGGTACTTGCCATTATTACTCCAGGTGAAAATTAAAGCCTCCCAGACAAGTCCAGCTCTATGAGCTCTTCGAAGATTTGATTGAACATTTGAGGGGAAACTGCATACTGCCCAGCCCCATGCTCTCATCAGACAAGAAGGAACCACGTCCCACGAACTGGTTTTGCTCTGCTCTCCCTCTGGCCAGCATCTGGTGGAGCAAAGGAGGGCTGCAAAAGGCTGGGACCTCAGGCCAACAGCTGGCCCACAACTGACCTTCTTTCCAGCACTGAAAGTTATCAATTCCATTCTTCTTTTTCTCACCTACCAGCTCCATTTCAGCAGCACTGGGAGATAGCACTAGCTGTCCAGTATCAGCCTTCAGTGATGGAGAATGCACTTCCTTCTGGCTCCCGCAAATTAGAACTCAGTCCATGTTTCAAGTTTAGGAGCATAAGCGGCTTTGCCACTCCTTAGAGCTTTACGTTCAGTATCTTCCTCATGACGCCTCATTTTTTTTCTCTGTGAACTGAGGATAAGAAAAACCATTTCCAAATGTTAAATGTAAGACAAAAATAAAATCCTTCACAGAGGACCAGGCTCATTATGAAAGCTCACTGGTTCTCTGCTGTGAGCAGAGCTCAGGCAGTCTGAAGTGAGATGAATCTTGGTGTGTCATTTTTATTTCTTGTGAGTCACTCTGATCCAAGATATTCAGAAATCCTGAACCTTCTTGCCCTTTGGAAATGTGATTTGACAATTTTCTGTACTTCATTTTGTATCTATCAATACAAACACTCAAAAAAAATCACATGTTGTCAGGTTCTGTTATTATTTCACTGAAAATGGACTTGAAGCTGAAATGTTTGTTCTTATGGTGCATACCATCTTTGGAGTTTACTTGCATCTGGAAAGGGTCAGGTAATGAGACCTTATTGGCGCCACTGGTGATTTTCACACAGCCAAGGAGTTTATGAGGCTGTTGGGAGATGTGTGCCGCTTAATGAAAAAGGCCTGATGGGTGTGAATTTTGTTTAGAATATCAAGTTCGGGTTTTTAAAGAAGAAAATTATGGAAGCGGTCCTGTTCTTCTGTGGGCATTGATAATTACACCAAGAATAGAATATTGATGGAGAAAGTTCTCAATAGAACCCAGAGAGAAGGAGAAAGCACCTTAAGGAGCATTTGGTGGCATTTGCAGGCATAACCTCTCCCAAGAAGCTTGTTCGTGGAGGTGCTGGTTTAGGAAACCTGGGAAAGGTAAATAAACACAAGAAGGTTCCTGAAAATCTGATACTCTATTCATGACCTCAAAGGACCTGATATTTTGTGGAGACAAAGAGAAGCCACAGCCTAGCTTGGGAGAGAAATGACAATGGCAGTGGAATGGATTGGGTGAGGCCAAGAAGTGCTAAACCAATTTGCCTAAGAGGACTAAATATGTGGTCTTCATCTGGTTTTCAGATTTCTCTCAGTGGTGTGCCCCTGATGCTCAGTGACATTTCCCATGATACTTGACTGAGAGTCGCCTTTTCCCTTTTCCCTCTTTTTGATCAGATTCTGGTTCCTCCTGCATTGCTTCTCTTCTGCTTTACTCTCTCATGAATGCAAAGCTGGCTATTACCATTACCTGCATAGACTCATCTCCAGAAAAATTTTTGAAAACAAATACTTATCTTAAACCTTCTTTACGATCACTCACTTATGCCTCAGTGGTTTTTAACTTTTCAGTTGAGGCTGTGTGTGTGTGTGTGTGTGTGTGTATGTGTGTTGGTGGGGTGGCAAACCCTATTTTAATTCTGAGTTTGCCACCCCAACACACACACACACACACACACACACACACACAAGGAAAATGTGTTTGACAAATACACAGGATTTATAAAATTTTCATCTCAATACAGAAAACAGAATGTGTGTTTAGTGCACTCTTTCCCAAAGTACATTCAAAAACCTCCTGTATGATGATATAATTGAAGAGAAAAGGGTTATCATAGGTTAACAAATGTTGGGTGAACATATCGTGGTTCTCTTGGAGAAAGAGTCACTATTGTAAAAATATAAACCTCATTTGTTCTGGGAATTCCTGTGAAGAAATGACTGACCTTTAACTGGGAATTTGCCTGATGATTTGAACATAATACCTATAAATTAAAAACATGTTTTGGAAGATTCATAAGACTGTAAGTACATACATATTTTTTAGTTGAAGATCCTGGATTTAAAGACCAAGGTTTAAGTTTTAATGTTATCAGTTATAAAACGAGAGTAACCATAATTATAACATAATTATAACATAATAACTCAGAGAGTTGCATGCCAGAAATTAGGATTGCTTGGCAAAGTAGTCCAGAAGTAGATTTAATTACCTAATCAACTGCCATCTATTTTCAAACTTACATAGTTAAAAAAAAAACAGCATGGTACTGGAACAAAGGCAGGTCCACAGACCAGTGGCACAAGGTGCAATATCCGTACAAACAACTTTAAATGTATGAACATTTAATCTTTGATAAAGGAGCAAGAAATGTAAAGCGTAGCAAGGAAACCTTTTCAACAAATGGGGCTGGCATAACTGGACAACCACATGCAAAAAAATGGGCTTAGACCTCAACCTAACACAATGCACAAAAGTCAGATCAAAATGGATTAAAGATCTCAACATCAGGCCAAAATCCAAAAGATACATCGAAGACAAGGTCAGCAAAAACCTCCACGATATTGAGGCTAACGGTATCTTCATAGACGACACTCCACTGACCAGCCAAGTGGAAACAGAGATAAACAACTGGGACTATCATAAATTAAGAAGCTTCTGCACCTCAAAAGATATAGTGACCAGAATACAAAGACAATCTACAGAATGGGAAAGGATATTCACCCAATACCCATTCGATGGGCTGGAGCGATAGCACACAGTGGTAGGGCATTTGCTTTGCGCACAGCCAGCCTGGCCAAGCCGGGTTCGATTCTTCTGCCCCTCTCGGAGAGCCCAGCAAGCTACCGAGAGTATTTCACCCACACGGCAAAGCCTGGCAAGCTACTTGTGACGTATTTGATACACCAAACACAGTAACAACAAATTCTCACAATGAAGACAATACTGCTCAAGCAAATTGATGAACAACAGAAGGACAGTGACAGTGACCCATCCGATAAGGGTCTGATATCAAGGATATACAAAGCACTGGTTGAATTCCACAAGAGGAAAACATCCAATCCCATTTAAAATGGGGTGATTAAATGAACAGAAACTTTCTCAAAGAAGAAATTCGAATGGCTAAAAGGCATACGAGAAAATGCTCTACATCACTAATCATCAGGGAGATGCAGATCAAAACAACAATGAGATATCACATCACACCACAGAGACTGACCCACATTTTGTTAAAAAAAAACTGATGTTGGCGCGGATGTGGTGAGAAAAGGACTCTCCTTCACTGCTGGTAGGAATGCTGACTGGTCCAGCCCTTTTGGAAAACAGTATGAAGGATTCTCAAAAAATTAGAAATTTAGTTCCCATTTGATCCAACAATACCACTCCTGGGAATATATCCTGGAGAGGCAAAAATGTATTTCCAAAATGACACCTGCACTTCTATGTTTATAGCTGCACTGTTGACAATAGCCAAAATCTGGAAAAACCCGAGTACCAGAGAACAGATGACTGGTTAAAGAAACTTTGGTACATCTATGCAATGGAGTACTATGCAGCTGTTAGAAAAGATGAAGTGTTGAAATTTAAATACAAGTGGTACTACATGGAAAGTATCATGCTAAGTGAAATGAGTCAGAAAGAGAGGGACAGACATAGAAAGATTG
>JAOXYA010053784.1:0-12107 GCA_028565675.1 Sorex palustris | reverse complement strand
CCACCCATCCACCCACCCCCCCATCCATCCACCCATCCATCCATCCACCCACCCACCCACCCACCCACCCACCCATCCATCCACCCATCCACCCATCCATCCACCCATCCATTCATCCAATCTTCCACCCACCCATCCATCCATCCATCCATCCATCCATCCACCCATCCATCCATTCATCCATTCATCCATCCATGTATCCATCTATCCGCCGATTCATCCATTCATCCATCCATCTATCCACCCATCCATCCACCCACCCATCCACCCATCCACCCATCCACCCATCCACCCATCCACCCACCCATCCACCCATCCATCCACCCATCCGTGTAAATACCCACATGTCTGACATCCCGGCTGTCCATCATCCCTCATTCATCTACCTGTTGGCTACCGCTGCTTTCTGTGTCCTCATCTCTCCATCCTTGTATGCACATGCCCAGCCTTCGCCATGTTCATCCATCGCCCCGTTCATCTCTTCCTCTCTGCGTCCGTGTACCCGTCTGATTTCCTAGCGTACGTCTATTCATCCATCTCTCCATTTTTCTGGTTATCTGTTCAGCCCGGCAGCCACGTGTCTCTCTATGGAATCACCCGTCATCCATAGATCACCGTTTCTCTTTCGATGCATCCACCGACCACCGATATCTGCAAGCCGTGATGTTCCATGGCAGTTCCGGAAAGCCGAGATTTCACTGCTTCTTGTCTTTTTGCCGTTCTTACCTGGTGATTCTTCTTTTGTTTATTTTTTTTGGGTTTGGTTTTGCTTTAAACTTTAATTTTTAATTGATCAACTATCTGTGGTCGACAATATTATTCATTGTTTAGATCATTACAATATTATTAACGACGGGTTTCTCAAGCACATCACTCCATCAGGACTTGCATCCTCCTGGGGACCCACTTCCCTCCGTCACAGAGCTCACCCCTTTTTTTGTTTTTTTTTTTTTTTCAACTCTTCCCCTCGCCCAAACTCAGTTCGGTGACTCAGTTCTCCCATTCTGTTGCCCTAGGTCGTTGGCTGCTCCCTGGCTGTGCCTCTTAAGTCCCACCTACCAGAGATCCTTGTCTCTGTGTCCCTCTCCTCACTGACCCCACCCAGCTTGGTCTCTAGTTTTCATGCACGTGGCCCCATATGGAGCGATGCCGTCCTTCTTCGGAGCTGTATAGTATCCCCATTGAGTCCCAAGGCCACGATTCTTTGATCTGAGCTCAGAAGTTGGGCCCTTGGGTGGTTCCCTTGGCCCGGTTATCACCCCCAGCGCCACAAGGAAGGTCGGTGTGCATATGTGTCTTTGAAGTCCCTTTTTTTGTGTGTGTCTTGGGGTTGGACGCCCAAGCAGTGAGCGGTCTACACTGGGTTCGATTATGGGAGTTCGATTCTGATTTTTGGAGACGTTTCCTCGGCACTAGCGTGCAGGGCCCATCCCAGTGTGTAAAAAAGCAGTGTACTGGACATATAAGTGTGTGTGTGTGTGTGTGTGTGTCGTTTGTTTTTTGTGCCAACCCAGCGATGCTCAGGGGTCCCTTCTGCCTCATGCGCTCAGGAATCACTCCTGGCGGTGCTCGGGGGACCCTAGGGGATGCTGGGACTCGAACCCAGGTCAGCCGCATGCACGGCCAATGCCCTCCCCGCAGGGCTATCACTCCAGCCCCCCCCCACACACACACCTTTTTTTGTGTGTGTTAGTTTCTTTCTTTCTTTAACTTTTCCCTTTTTTGTGTTAGTTTCTTTCTTTGGCTTTTCCCTTTTCTTTGTTACTTTCTTTCTTTCTTTGGTTTTCCCTTTTTTTGTTAGTTTCTTTCTTTCTTTGGCTTTTCCCTTTTTTTGTTAGTTTCTTTCTTTGGCTTTTCTCTTTTTTTTGTTACTTTCTTTCTTCCTTTGGTTTTCCTTTTTTTTGTTACTTTCTTTCTTTCTTTGGTTTTCCCTTTTTTTGTAAGTTTCTTTCTTTCTTTGGTTTTCCTTTTTTTGGTTACTTTCTTTCTTTCTTTGGTTTTCCCTTTTTTTGTAAGTTTCTTTCTTCCTTTGGTTTTCCCTTTTTTGTAAGTTTCTTTCTTCCTTTGGTTTTCCTTTTTTTGTTACTTTCTTTCTTTCTTTGGTTTTCCCTTTTTTTGTTACTTTCTTTCTTTCTTTGGTTTCCCCTTTTTTTTTTTGTTACTTTCTTTTTTTGACTTTTCCTCTTTTTTTCCCCCTGTTAGTTTTTCTTTTTTTGGCTTTCGTTTGTTTCCATCCATTTAATTTTTGGGGACGAGACTCAGCAAGGCTCAGGGCTGACTCCCCCTGCACTCAGGGGTCCCTCCTGGCCGGACCAAATCTCTTCCCTCTCCCCCCCTACCCCGGGAGTGAGTGAGTGAGTGAAGGTTTGTTGTCAGGCCTTGTTCTCTGGGGGCGGGGGGCGTGGGGGACCCTTGATTATTTATAGATGAAAGAGCTGATGGCTAATTAACACATTTCTCCTGCTCTGCCTTGGCACCTTTGAAGTTGTCCTGAGTCGCATTGAGGGATTATCTTCCTCCCCTGCCCTCCTTCTTGGCAGAGGCTGGCGGGAGGTGTGCGTGGCGGTCTGGGGAGGACCGGCCAGCAGTGGTCCTCCTCCGTGGACACCCCCCCCCGGCCCCCCTGCTAGACCCCCAACCCGCCCACCTGCCGCCAAGCCCCCTCCCCCCAGCACGGGTCTAAAAATCCCCAGGGAAAGGGAGTTTCTGGGAGCAGATTCGAGACTTCCAGAAGCATCCGTGCACGGCCGGAAGCTTCCTGGTCTGCGCTACCCCCCGCCCCGCCCTCGTGGGCTTCTGACCTCGGACCCCCGGGGGCAGCTGGAGGCCAGACACTGCTCAGGCTGGATCACCGGCCGCTGAAGACCCTCCGTCTGCAGGTGTGAGAAAGGGCTGAGCTCCCCCCCCCGGGTGCAGAGTCTCTGCGGAGAGACCGCCCGTGTGAGGGAGTCTGTGATGAGGGGAAGGTTGGTGTGTGTGTGTGTGTGTGTGTGGGTGTGTGTGTGTGTGTGTGCTCAGACTGGACCAGCGGCCACTGAAGACCCTCGGTCAGCAGGCGTGAGGAAGGGCTGAGCTCCTCCCGCCCCCCCGGGTGCAGAGTCTCTGCGGAAAGACCGCCTGTGTGCGGGAGTCTGTGATCAGGAGAAGGTTGGGGTGTGTGTGTGTATGTGTGTGTGTGTGTGTGTGTGCTCAGACTGGACCAGTGGCCACTGAAGACCCTCGGTCAGCAGGTGTGAGAAAGGGCTGAGCTCCCCCTGGGCACAGAGTCTCTGCGGAGAGACCGCCTGTGTGTGGGAGTCTGTGATGAGGGGAAGGTTGGGGTGTGTGTGTATGTGTATGTGTATGTGTGTGTGTGTGTGTGTGTGTGTGCGCTCAGACTGGACCACTGGCCACTGAAGACCCTCCGTCTGCAGGCGTGAGGAAGGGCTAAGCTCCCCCTGGGCGCAGGGTCTCTGCCAAGAGCGCTTGTCTGAGGGAGTCGGTGATGAGGGGAAGGTTGGTATGTGTGTGTGAGTGTGTGTGTGTGTCTGTGAGTATATACGGGTCAGTGTAGCCATGTGTATGTGGCGGGTGTGTGTGTGTGTCATTGTGTCTGTGTATCTATGCCAGTGTGCGGCCATGTGTGTGACGGGGTGTATGTATACACGTCAGTGTGTGCGTAGGTATGTGGGTGGATGTGTATGTGTGTGACTGTGTGTATGCAGGCCTGTATACACGGTGTGTGTGTGTCCCTGTGTACATAGGATGCGCATGGCGTGCACATGTAGGTGAGTGTATGTGTGTGATGGTGTGTCTGTATACATGTCGGTGTGTGCATATGTGTGTGAGTATGTGTGTGACTGTGTGTCTATAGGCATATTAGTGTGTGTCCGTGTGTGTACAATGTGCATTGCGTGACTGTGTCTGTATACATGTCAGTGTGTGTTCATGTATATGTTAGGGCATGCATGCCTGCATGTATACATGTTGGTATGTGTGCATGTGTATGCTAGGGTGTGTGTGATTGCGTATGTATACATGTTGGTGTGTGCAAATGTATGTTGGTGTATGTGTGTGTGACTGTGTGTATATATGCATGGCAGTGTGTGTCCATGTGTGTGTAGGATGCGTATTCCGTGACTGTGCCTGTATACTTGTCAGTGTGCATATGTATGTCAGAGCGTGTGTATGTGTGTATATGTATACATGTTGGTGTGTATGCATGTCAGGGTGTGCCTGCGTGTGACTGTGTGTATGTATACACGTCAGTGTGTGTCCCATGGGTATGTAGGGTGTGCATGTGTGAGACTGTGTATGTATACATGTCAGTGGGTGCATGTGTATGTTAGTGTGTGTGACTATGTCTGTATGCATGTCAGTGTGTGGCCGTGGCTACATTGGGGTGTTATTGTATGCATGTCAGTGTGCATGTGTGTGGCTGTGTGTCTATATACACGTCAGTGTGTACATGTGTATGTTAGTGTATGTGTGTGACTATGTGTATGTGTATGTGTGTGACTATGTCTGTATGCATGTCAGTGTGTGGCCATGGGTATGTTGGGGTGTCCTTGTATGTGGCCATGTGCATGTCTACATGTCAGTGTGTACATGTGCATATTAGGGGTATGCATGTGTGAGACTGCATATGTATACAACATGTCAGTGAGTGTTCATATGTATGTTGGTATATGTGTGTGACTCTGTGTATACATGCATGTCAGTGTGTGTTCATGTGTGTGTAGAATGCAAATTGTGTGACTGTGTACATATACATGCCAGTGTGCATGTGTGTGTTAGAGTATGTATACGTGTGTGACTGTGTGCATGTATACATGTCGGTGTGCACATATGCATGTTGGGGTATGTGTGTATGTGAGACTGTGTACGTATACATGTCAGTGTGTGTGCACTTGTGTGTTGGTGTATGTGTGTGATTGTGTGTATGAATGCATGTCAGTGCGTGGCCCTGTGTATGTGGGGCTGTCCTTGTACGTGGCTGTGCGTATGTATACATGTCGGTGTGTCCGTGTGCGTATTGGGGTGTGCATGTGTGACACTGTGCCTGTATGGATGTCACTGTGTGCTTTTGTGTGTATAAGGTAAGCATGTCTGTGGCAGTCTGTGTTCACATATATAAGCATGTGCGTGTACATGTGAGGCTGTGTGTGTGACTATGTGTGTACACATGCCTCTGTGTGTGCATACCCAGTTTTGGGTGTGCATGTTTGTGACTATGTAATGTACACAGGTCAGTGTGTGTGCAAATGTACATCAGGGTGTGTGTGACTGTGTATCTGTGTCCATGTATGAGTGTGTGCATGTAGGTTGGGCTGTGTGTGTGTGTGTGTGGTTGTGCGTGTGCATCTCCAGTTGTTGGGGGAAAAGTCTAGCTTTGGGAAGAGAAGTCAATCGCTCTCTCTTTTTCTTCCTTTTTTGCCTTTTTTTGGGGGTCCCACCCGGCGATGCTCAGGGGTCCCTCCCGGCTCATGCACTCAGGAATCGCTCCTGGCAGTGCTCAGGGGACCCCGTGGGATGCTGGGACTCGAACCCGGGTCGACCACGTGCCAGGCCAACGCCCTCCCCGTGAGCTGAGGCCCTGGGGTAGGGCTGGGCTGGCAGGAAAGCTTGCGAGGCCCCAGAGTGCTTCACTCACATCCCACTGGGCACGGCCCACGGCACAAAATGCAAACAACCTCGGAGGCAACCATGCCAGAGGCTGAGAACATCTGCCCAGGCAGGACACCGGGGCCCTGGCACTGGTCCACGGGCTCCCCCGAGCACTGTACACGGAGTCCTCCTCCAAAATTTGAGCTGGAGGAACCCCACCTTGGTGCCTCCAAAAAGCAAACTGGAAACTGCGGTTGGACAGAGAAGAGTCGACAGGTTGGAGTTGTTTACGGTTTGCAGGTCGGAGCGCCAGGCCCAGCATTGCCTGAGCCTTGCCACGAGCAGACTCCGAGCACAGAGATGGGAGAACCTGTAGAGAACCCTAGGAAGGAAAAGAGAAGGAGAGAGAGAGAGAGAGAGAGAAGGAAGGGAGGAAGAGAGGAGGGAGGGAGAGAGGGAGGGAGGAAGGAACGAGCCAGGAAGGAAATGAAGAAGGAAAGAAGGAGGAGGAAGAAGAGGAAGAAGAAAAAGAAGACAGGAGGAGGAGGAGGAGGAGAAAGAGGAGAAGAAGAAAAGGAAGAAGAGGAAGAAGAAGAGGAAGATGAAGAAGAAGAGGAAGGAGGAGGAGGAGGAGAAGGAGGAAGAAACCAGGAAGAGAAGGAAAGAGGAAAAGAAAGGACGGAAGGAAGGAAGGAAGGAAGGAAGGGAGGGAGGAGGAAGGAAAGAAGGAAGAGACAGATGGAGGGAGGCAATAAGGAAAGGAGAAAAAGAAAGTGAAAAAGAAAGAGGGAAATAAAGACAGGAATGAAGGAAAGAAGAAAGGAAGAAAAAAAGGAAGGATGGAAAGAAAGAGGGAAGGAAGAAAGGAAGGAAGGAAGGATGGAAGGAAGGAAGGAAGGAAGGAGAGAAAGAAGAAAACAAAGAAGGAAGAAAGGAAAGAAGGAAAGAAGAAAAGAAGAAAGGAAGGAAGGAAAGAATGAAGAAGGAAGGAAGAAAAGAAGGAAGAAATGAAGGAAGGAAGGAAGAAAACAGAAGGAAAGAAGGAAGGAAGGAAGGAAGGAGAAGAAGGAAGGAAGGAAGGAAGGAAGGAAGGAGAGGAAGGAAGGAAGGAAGGAGAGGAAGGAAGGAGGGAGGAAGGGAGGGGAGGAAGAAGAGGAAGGAAGGAAGGGAGGAGGGAGAGAGGGAGGGAGGGAGGAAGGAAGGAAGGAGAGGAAGGAAGGAAGGAAGGAAGGAAGGGAGGGAGGGAGGCTGGAGCGAGAGCCCAGTAGGGAGGGCATTGCTCTTGCATGCGGCCAACCCGGGTTCGATTCCCGGCATCCCCTAGGGTACCCCGAGCACCGCCAGGAGCGTGATTCCTGAGTGCAGAGCCAGGAGGGACCCCTGAGCATCGCCCGGTGGGACCCCAAAAATAAATAAATAAATAAATAAATAAATAAACCCAGGTGAAAAGAGAAAATTCTTCTGCATCCGAGACCCGGGAGAAAACGGGTCAGGGTGCAAACACGTGGGTCACCCGGCACGTGACCTCAATATTCCAGGCCCCCGAGGAAGCTCCCGGAAAATATTAGGACACTCCCGTCCCACCGGATGCCAGGTAGGAAAAATAAAAAAATCATCCTAGTTCCCTTCGTCTGCAGCACAGACCTGCAGAATCAAGCAGCAAAAAAAAAAACGCCGATTCCGTGGATCACACAGTGCAGCCAACACCATCCGTGTCAGCATGCAGAGCCCTGCACCCTTTTATGTTGTTGTTGTAGAAGACCAAGACGCCCGGACTCTGCATCTGGGCATGATGCAAAAAAAAGAAAAAAAAGAAAAATATTGCAGCTGCCCCTAGTGGCTAATTCTTTCCCGCCTCTGGGAATGTCCAAGGCAACTGTCCGCAGAGGAGGGGGTCCCCAGTGAAGCCGGGAGACCCCCACAACCCCACCTCACCTCCCCGGAAGCTCACTGTTGGCTCTATAGCACTGTCATCCTGTTGTTGTTCATCGATCGGCTCGAGCGGGCACCAGTCATGTCTCCATGGTGAGACTTGTTAATAATCAATAATAATAATAATAATAATAACAACAAATTCTTACGCTGTTCCTTGCCTCAGAATTAATAATCAATAATATAGCATGGTTCTCCCATGGTTCATCGATTGGCTTGAGCTGGTACCAGTCACGTCTCCATGGTAAGACTTGTTGTTAATAATCAACAGTAATAATAATAATAATAATGATTTCTTACACTGTTCCTTGCCTCAGAATTAATAATCAATAGTATAGCACGGTCCTCCCGCTGTTCATTGATTGGCTCGAGCGGGCACCAGTCACATGTCCATGGTGAGACTTGTTGTTAATGGTCAATAATAATAATAATAATAATAATAATAATAATAATAAACTCTTACTCTGTTCCTTGCCTCAGAATTAATAATCAATAATATAGCCCGGTCCTCCTGCGGTTCATCGACTGGCTCGAGCGGGCACCAGGCACGTCTCCACGGTGAGACTCACTGTGACTGTGTCTGGCATCTCGCAGATGCCACGGGGAGCTGGCCGGGCTCTGCCACCGGGCGGGCGGGATCCTCTCGGGAGCTGGCCGAGAGGCTCTCCTAGAGGGGGGCGGAGGACTCGAACCCGGGTCGGCCGCGTGCCAGGCCCACGCCCTCCCCGCCGTGCTATCGCTCCGGCCTTTGGTATAAAACACACAAAACAAAACAACACAAAACAAAGCAAAAAAAAATTTAGAAAAAAAAAGCACACAGAACACTCTAGAACATTCCAGAACATTCCGGCATCTTCCGGAAAACGACGGGGAGGCAGTGCAAGGGGGAGAGCCAGCCGCCAGGGTGGGCCCTTAGAGTGCTCGGCGGCGGCGGCGCCTGACATTGGCACGTGCAGGCTCGGAAGGGCCCCGGGCACGCCCTGGGCAGTGTCTTGTGGGTCTGTCTCGTGTTCGGAGCACTGCACACCGCATTGGTACGAGCCTGGCGTGGGCGGGAGGGAAGAGGAGGCCCCACATGCTATTTCCACGCGTGTTGACAGGCGAGCCTGTGGGTCACACACGCGAAGGCCGGGAAGGTCGAGAGCCGACAGGCCCACGTGGTCCTATTTCTGCAGCCAAGGAAGCGTTTGATCGACGACACTGTGTCGTTCCGGGATCGATACGGACTTGGGTGTGGGGCAGGGAGACTGCACAGGGCGTGACGCGCCCGTCTTGCGTGCTGTCAGGGGCCCCCACGGGGGGTCTCACGTGAGGTGGGGGAGGGGGAGACGGTCACTTCCTCCCCGTCCACCTCTGTCCACCCCCCGCCCCCGGGACCGAGGGTCTGGTCTCGCCTCCAGCAATGTCAGGGGTGGCTGAGGGGGGATTTTAGTTGGAGGGTTTTGAAGGGAGAGACAGAGACAGAGACAGAGACAGAGACAGAGACAGACAGAGACAGAGAGAGACAGAGACAGAGATGGAGACAGAGATGGAGACAGAGACAGAGACATAGAGAGACAGAGATACAGAGAGGCAGAGACAGAGATGGAGACAGAGAGAGGTGGAGAGACAGGGAGAGGGAAAGTCAGAGACAGAGAGAGACAGAGACAGTCAGAGGCAGAGGCAGAGACAGAGACAGAGACAGAGAGAGACAGAGACAGACAGAGACAGAAAGTGAAAGAGAGACAGAGACAGAGAGACAGAGGCAGAGAAACAGACAGAGAAAGACAGAGAGATACAGAGACAGAGAGAGAAAGAGAGAGAGAGACAGAGACAGAGACAGACAGAGACAGAGATAGAGAGACAGAGACAGAGAAACAGGGAGAAAGACCGAAACGAAGAGAGAAAAAGGCAGAGAGACAGAGAGAGACAGACGGAGAGACAGACACACAGAGAGACACAGAGAGAGGGGGGAGAGACAGTGAGATACAGAGACAGAGAGAGACAGAGACAGAGATAGAGAGAGACAGAGACGGACACAGAGAGAGACAGAGACAGAGAGAGGTGGAGAGACAAGGAAAAGGGAAAGACAGAGACAGAGAGAGACACAGAGAGAGGGAGAGAGAGACAGAGAGAGACAGAGACAGAGAGAGAAAGACAGAGAGAACGAGAGACAGATAGAGAGACAAAGAAAGACAAATACAGAGACAGAGAGAGACAGAGACGGAGACAGAGAGAGGTGGAGAGACAGGGAGAGGGAAAGACAGAGACAGAGAGAGAGACAGAGAGAGACACAGAGACAGAGACAGACATAGACAGAGACACAGAGAGGGAGAGACAGAGACAGAGACTAGAGAAAGAGAGACAGGGAGAGAGAAGATAGCAGAGACAGAAAGAGACAGAGAGACAGAGAAACAGAGAGAGAGAGAGTAACGCACTCAAGAGAGACCCCCGGGCTTCTCCCAGGGCCGAGAGACCCCCTGCACACCCCCCTGGCCCCAGCATCAAACCGGAATGCGTGAATCTCTGGAGGGGACACAGGGGCGACCCCTGTTCCCGGCCACGTGGGTGGGCACCGGCAGCACCTTTGACTCGGTGGCACCGTCTGCGCCCTGCCCGGGTCCGAGGGGTCCTTGATTGATCAGCGTCTCGTCTTGGCATGTGTCAATCTGGAAGGTTCCGCGAAGCCTTCTCCGGGCCGACTCCCTCAAGGTCATCGGATTGAGGCAGGGGTTCGAGGGAATTTCCTCGCGCGGGGAGGGGGTCTCACCTCCTCAGGGTCCTCGCCCGGTGCCAAGCGAGGGTCTTGCAGGAACCGAGTTCCTGTTGTCTGGAACTGCAGCGCGATTGATTCACAGGACACTGAGTCCCATTGCATGGGGAGGGGTCTTTTCTAGATGAGTCACTGAGACCCTTTGGGGCTACTTGGCTATTAACTGCCCACGAGGGTCTTTCCTTGGGTGCCTGCAGGGGGTCTGCTGGGAAGATTCCTCCGAGCACCTTGGGAAGAGTCCTTGCTCCCTCTCCAAGCTCCTTTGGGTCTCGAAACGCCACTTGACTGGACTGGGCTGGACTGGACTGGACTGGACTGGGCTGGACTGGGCTGGGTTGGGCTGGGCTGGGGGTCCACCATCCCCCGCCACCCCCCAAGCAGACCCCCACCGAAACACAAGCTCCAAATGTGATCTGATATGTTCACTGGTTTCCACTCAAGAATCTCCTTGGCACACAGAATCCCCGGCCGAAATCAGCCCTAAAATCGTAGTAGGGCACTGCAGTGTGTGTGTGTCTGTGTGTGTCTCTGGGGTGGGCTGATGTCCATCAGCTCAGTGACCTCCCCTCCTCCCCCCACCCTGTCAGGGACAGGCAGGAAGACGCAGCCTTGAAGGTTTTTTTTTTTTTTTTAAAAAAGAAACTGCATGCATGTTTGAGGGAGCAGAGGATGACCTGGGATCACCCCCATTTCCCCTCCCCAATTGGAAACTGCATGCTGGGGAGATTCGTTCCATTTGGGGGAGGGGGGTTTTGAGCCTGCCGAGACTGAAGCATCAGAGATCGTTCGCTAGCGGCCCACCCCTCACCTCAGCCCCCGAACAGTCCCCCACCCCCACCCCGGGAACCCTGGGGAGAGGCCGATTTGAATACGAAAGGCAGTTTCCAGCTGGTCTGGGAGTCTTTTTGTCTTCCTCACAAACACAGGTCCCAGCCGGCTCTCCCCGTGCCCCTCCGGAGAACCCTGCCCCCCTCAGCCTCCTTTTGTGCGGCACGACAAAAGCCCGGGAAGGATTCGTGGCCTCGGCGGGGCGGGGGGCCCACAGGGCACGTCCTGATCCGGCCGGTTTCAGAAGCAAAGACCCTCGGGACTGGGTGGGTGTGGAGAGACTCTACGTCGTCTCAGTGCCCATTTGCTTTTCCTTTTTTTTTTGGCTTTTTTGGGTCCCACCCGGCGATGCTCAGGGGTCCCTCCCGGCTCATGCACTCAGGAATCCCTCCTGGCAGTGCTCGGGGGACCCTAATGGGATGCCGGGAATCGAACCCGGGTCGGCCGCGTGCCAGGCCAACGCCCTCCCCGCTGGGCTCTCGCTCCAGCCCTTCGTTGCCTGTTTTCTGGAACTTCCTTCTCCCGGTAGAAATAGGGGGACCCCGGGGGGCGGCACCAGCCACGAGTGGGGGGGGTCCGAGCAGCTTCTTGGTCTCCCAAGGCCCAGGGCCTGCCCACGTCCCCCCTAGGACCGCCCCCAAATGTCCACGGGCACGACACAGTGCTCTAGACTGGAAGGGTGGAATTGCGCAGAGACTCACAGTTGTTGGTCTAAATGCAGAGACAAGTAGGTGATTGATAAAGGCCGCCTGCACCAATGCCCAAAGGGGATGACTAAGAGTTCCGGTAACAAGTCAGTTAATAGGAGGGAGAGACAGAGACAGAGACAGAGAGAGAGAGAGAGAGAGAGAGAGAGAGAGAGAGAGAAAAGAGAGAGAGAAGAAGGGATAGATTGCAGACACAGCAGATAAAGAGTAAGGATAAAAGGATGGATGGATGGATGGATGGATGGGTGGATGGGTGGGTGGGTGGGTGGGTGGGTGGGTGGATGGATGGATGGATGGGTGGA
>JAOXYA010053776.1:0-12107 GCA_028565675.1 Sorex palustris | reverse complement strand
GGTTTTTATAGTCTCTGAGTCTTGGCCGCTGATGGGATTACACAGCGCCAGGGGGCCAGGTGGTGGGTGTGACCCCCGCCTACTGGAATTTGACTATATATGTATATGTATATTAGTTCTTGTCTTATTTTTTACCTTTACAATTTTATTAAATGTTCAGGGAGAAAAATAGGGGTATTACATGATGGGAAAGCCGTGTCTGAAACCTAAACCAGCCTGAAGGCACAGAGGCTGTGGGCACCAAAAATCCATCTTGAGAGTTTCCCTGGAAAACCGCCAAGCTGCGGAATTCCCAACACAGGGAGTTCCCAAGAGGACAGACCCCAGCCAGGCAAGGACAAAGGCCAAGACAGGAGCTCTTGGATGGTCAAGAATGAAAATATTGAGCCATAAAGACGCTCAGCCCAGGGCTGGGAATAGAAAGGGTCATTGGAAAGTGGAGGGGAAGGAGAGGTGGTCGTTAAAGGACAAAGTTCGCTACAAGCTTTTATGTGTTTTACTTTTTTTTTCTTTTTGGGTCACACCCTGCAATGCACAGGGGTTATTCCTGGCTTTGCACTCAGGAGTTACTCCTGGCAGTGCTCAGGGGACCATATGTGATGCTGGGAATCGAACCCGGGTCGGCCACGTGCAAGGCAAGCGTCCTACCCGCTGTGCTATCACTCCAGCTCTGCACAGGGGTTACTCCTGGCTCATTCACTCAGGAACTACTCCTGGCGGTGCTCGGGGGACCGTATGGGATGCTGGGAATCGAACCTGGGTCGGCTGTGTGCAAGGCAAACGCCCTACCCGTTGTGCTATTGCTCCAGCCCCAGGTTTGGGTTTTTTGATATTTTGGTGGTTGAGGGAGCTGTCGTTGCTCGGGGCCTATGCCTTGCTCCGAGTTCTTATGCCTAGAAGTGAGGCCTGGCAGTGTTCAGAGCACTATGTGTGGTGCAGGGTATTCGAGCCCGGGTTGACTGCATGCCAGACAAGCACCCCAGTACAAATCCTCTGGCCCTGACTCCTGACTTTTTCTTTGCTTGTTTTTTTTTTTAATTTTTGTTTCCTTTTTGGGTCACACCTGGCAATGCTCAAGGGTTACTGCTGGCTCTGCACTCAGGAATTATTCCTGGCAGTGCTCAGGGGCCCATATGGGATGCCAGGGATTGAATCCAGGTCAGACATGTGCAAGGCAAATGCCCTCCCCTCTGAACTATCGGTCCTGCCCCTTTGTTCTTAAAATCCTGAGGAAGTTCGTGAGCAATGATCAAGTTAATGAACAGTATATACACTTGAAAATCTGAGTGTAGAGAAAACAATCACTTTAGGAGGCCCCAGGAGGCTATCGTGCCTGTATTTTCATCTTGAAAATCTGGCTTCTTTGCTCACTGGAAAGAGAAGTGTTCCCTCCGGTGATCAGAACTGGTGGCATAGGTTCAGCATGATAAATACCAACAAACTGTTGTCGGCAGGAACCTTATGCCGAGCAGGGGCGAGCAGGCGACCAGCCTCTTACTTCCAGTAATAGGTGGTCTAGCCCTCAGCAGCCCTGCTCCGCAAGTAGTCGCTGAGAGTGACTTTGAGTAATCGCTAGGAGTAGTTCCTGAGCACCACCAGGTGTGACACTCCCCTCCCCCTCAAAAAAAAATTAGGGGTAATCGATTGGTTTTTTAATTTTTGTGATTGTGGAGGATGGCACACCTGGTGGTGCTGGGCTCAAACCCAGGGCCGGGTGTGTGCTTCAGCCCTTGCACTGCATTCTTCGCCCTTGGTCTTATTTTATCTGTCTTATTAAATCCTATTTAAAACTTCAGAAAGGCACCAGGAGCTAATGTTGTTATCTCGGGGAGAAGCAAATTTACTCTCCAAAAATGGCAAGTATGTTTGACCCGCTGCGGAGTTTGTTGCAGCTGATGAACTGAAAACACCTGAGGTCACATGCCAGCCAGGGACAGGAAGCTGCCCGCTCGGTGACTTCTGAAAAAGGAATGAAAGCAAATTACCCTTGCAGGCTGGCATCTACTGGACCTCGGAGCACAGCACCCAGGGGATTGCCAGCCAAGGCCCACGGTAAAGCTCTGCCCTCAGCCTCGTAGGAAAGGCTGACCCAGGCCCCGTGACCAGCAGCTCCACGCCTGGGGTTTCGGTCAAAGCAGACTTTATGTGCATGTAGGGATACGGACACCAGAAGGGTGTAGTAATTGTCAAAACATCTTTCTCCTCCATCCCAGAAATAAGGCTAAAGTGTGATTCGTTTATACCAGAGAACGCAGTGCAGACATGTAGAACTTTATGATGAGTGTCTATTTCAGCCGGCCAAATTAAGTCTTAACAAGTTGCTGGGCTAAACATGGTGTGATTCCATTAAAAATGTCTTAGGTGGGCCAGAGAGATTGTGGCGCAGAGGTTAAGACTTGCCTGCAGCCGACCCTGGTTCTATCCCTGGCGCTGCATGTGGTCTGCAGTATGCTGCCAGAAGTGATCCCTTGAGCTCCACCAGGAGCACCATGGTGAAGTCATTTATTTGTCTGTCCCAAAGTTTTGGGAGCCAGAGAGATAGTATGGGGTAAAGTTGCTTGCCTCGGATGTGGCAGGTTCCAGTGCGATCCCCAGCCCTGAGCACTGCTGGGAATGACGCCTGAGCACAAAACCAGGAGTAGCCCCCTGAGCAAGTGGACTGCTGCTAAGCTAGCACTCCAACCCAAGACATGATGGGGGAGGATTTTTGCCTTGTATGTGTGAGATGTGTGGTTCTGGATTTGATCTTTGCTACCACAAAAAAAAAAAAGAAAAAAGAAACATTTTACTGCGTTTTAGATAAATGTTTATAAAGTTTAAATGTGTGTGGGGGGAGGGGAGCACACAGTCCTGGGAGGCTACCCCTTGTTCAGTGCTCAGGGAACCATATAAAGCCAGGATCAAACCTAGGGTTTCATTCATGCAAGGCAGCTGCTCCACCATTCAGCCCCAGCCCATATACAGTTGAAATAGAGTTTCAGAGGGGAAAACACCACCTAGAGTGACTCAGTCTTCAGGAGTTTGGGGTTTCACTTAACTGCGTCGCTCATTCCGAAGAGGGAATTTTTCTGCTGAAGATCTGTGTGACCAGAGAAAAGCAGTGCCAGTTGGAAGTGAAAGTGGAAGCAGCCATGTCACTGCCCCCTGCCTCAGCACCTGCCTGCACCAGTGTTGATAACCGGGTCACCCGAGATCCTGATGTCTCCATTGGCGCACAGGGATCTGTTCCATTTCAACCAGTTTCAAATGGGTGCAGATGGGCTTGTCACAACTCTTTAAGATTTTGGTATCTAAGAATGGGAGGTAACCAGAGTGTGTTTGTGTGTGTGTGGCGGGGGGGGGCGGGGAGGTTGCCCTCGCTTGCCTTGTATGGTGGGAGGGTGGTACTCCTAAGTGGAAAAAGTTACTGGAGAAAAAAGCGGGGGTGGGGGGGATGTTTGCCATGCCAGCCGACCCAGGTTCGATTCCCAGCATCCCATATGGTCCCCTGAGTACTGCCAGGAGTAATTCCTGAGTGCATAAGCCAGGAGTAACCCCTGTAAGAATGCCGGGTTGACCCCCCCCCCAAAAAAAAGAAAAAAGCAGGGGGTGGTCCACAAAGGAAACTGCCAGGTCCCCAGTGAAACTTCAAGAGCAGACTTTGTCACGCAGACAGAATCATTCTGTACAGTCATTAGATGGCGTGTTTGGGGAGCCAAATGGAGTACATTCAACTTGGTGTGGCGAGTCAGGAACCTCCAGTCAGATTTCGCTAGCCACACCCCGCACCCCCTAGTGTCCCCTGGAGAAGAGCAAAAAACAACCTAACCCTTCCGCTCTGTCGCAGACACTAAGGCAACTTCCCCACTGTCCAGGTGTGAAGCCTCTGATGCCCATTCTGCGCCCCGGCCACTGTTGCCCTTGGCACCCGGGGAGAACTCCCACCACTCCTTTGAAGGCCCTGACTCCGCCCGAAGGGTGTGCAGGTTTCTTTCCTTTCCTGTGTCTCGCCTGGACTTAGCTTCCTTGCCAGCTGTCCCCTCCCCCCAAGCCCTGGGTCACTCCCGCTGCCCTGTAGAGACAGCTTTTCCCCTGCGCCATACCTCGGGGCGGCTCAACGCCCAGCCTGGCCCCGGCCTGTCCTTCGGAGTCTGGTGGTAGTAAACAGCCCCAGTCCTGCCCTACAGGTTCCCCCGGTGTTGGGGCGTCCTGTCTTCTGGCCCTCACGTGTGACACGCTTCAGAAAAGTGACTACCAAGCTGGCAACACCCTAGGATATGCCAAATTAGAGTTGCGAAATCCTTCCTCGTCACGGGCGATTCCATTTGATCTTTCGAAGTGGCAGGTGGCGCTTTGGGGGACAGAAGAAGAGGCCCTGGGGGGTGGGGGTGGAAATTGCACAGAGCATCCTTTGGAGCTGGCCCAGACTGTCCACCCATTGGGTGGGGCCCCATCGCAGCATCGTCCTTCCCTCCAGAACACCACCGCGGTCTCACCTTCTTCAGGCTCAAGCCTGCGACACACATTTCCCTTCTAATTATATGGGGCAGTAGAGCACTTAATTGGGAGTCACATGAGTCATGGGTCCTTGGTTCCTCCGGCTCGGTTCCTAGCTCTTGGCCCAGCATCGAAGCAGTGTCAGTTGGCTCACGGCATAATGAGGTCACGGGTCTGAGGGCTCAAGTATGAGCCTCGGGTAAAGATGGTGCCTGCTTCACGTGTCCTTTTTAGTCTTTACTCTTTGAAACTTTGGCCTTGCATCACGGCCTCTGTGTGAGCAGGTGTAAACCTTCACCTGCCCAAGGCCCTGTCTGCAGCTCAGACGAAGGCTCAAGGGTCCGGTGAGAAGGGAGCACCCTGGGCTAAACATTCTGTTTCCTTCTCTTCACCAGAACTTCCATCGCCTTTCAGATCCTGTGAGCGATTTCCTCCGAGCATCTCCAGAGCTGCCGTGCTAGAGAGAGCATGCTTTTGGGGAACCCCCAGGGTGCCCGCTGGGTAACAGCAAAGGCCAAAGAAATGTTTTGCGTATCCAGATTGCATTTCCTGATTCTAGTATTCAAATGGCTCCTTTCTGTGAAAATGATTGTAATGACTTTGGGGGTTTTTTGGTTTGTGGGGGGAGGGTGTTGAGGGAAGATAGGCCATATCCATTGGTGCTCAGGGCTTACTCCTGGCTCTGCTCAGGGAGCACTCCTGGCCGGGGGTTGGAGGACCATATGTAGTGCCAGGGATGGAACCCGGAGTGTCGCGTTCAAGGTAAATGCCCCACTCGTCATCCTCTCTATCCAGCACCTGTAGTGGGTGCCCTTCAGGTAGCTCACCACTGCGTTGCTGAATTTCTTCTTGTCATCATCTTACAGTTTCCACACGGATACCTACTGGGTGGTTTGGCTGATTCCGACTGAATAGATCCATTGTGAGAATTAATGACTTTAAAACATCAAGTTTCCAATCTACTTACCCAAAGAAGTATATCCTTCCTTTTAGAAATTGGGGTTGGGGGGAGGGGTGCTGAAGGTATACTAGGACAGACCCCAGGGCACCAGCATTGCCGGTGTCTGGTCACTAGTCAAGTCCCAAGTCTGTCTGTCTGTCTGTCTCTCTCTCTCTCTCTCTCTCTCTCTCGCACCAGGCATGATCCTGGTAGCAACAAGCCTGACATCTCCGCTGGGTGTGATTCCCAGCTCCACAGTATCCAGGCGTAAGGAGGGGGTGCACGTGTGAGACCCCACACACACACACACACACACACAGCATCAGCTCTATATACCTACGTCTCAGGTAAGAATGTGAGCACTGGGGCCGGAGAGAGAGTCCAGCAGGGAAGGCGATGCCTGCCATCGTGCATGTGATCCGGGACACCCCATTGGGTCCCCCAACGCCCACCAGCAGTGATCCCTGAACTCAGAGTCAAGAGCAAGCCCTGGTGTGACCCAGGAAGCACCGAGCAGAGTGGGCAAACACCCCGACCTCCTGTGAGACCCCCAGCGAGCACCACAGCCAGGCGTGCATGTGACCCGGGCCACAGCAACAGGGAGGCCGGAAGGAAACAGCATTTTCCAGAAGAGTCTTTCGGGTCTCTTAAATTTTGCTCAGTGAATTCCTGGGGTTAGAAGTCAAAATCTCACATATGTTTTGTTAGATTTCTCAGTGCTTGGACATTTTATTGTAAGAGTCCCAAAAATGCATTTTTTTATTTGTAAGTAATAATTAAAAAAAGCAAGATAAGAAAATGTTTCTGCTGTATTTCCTTTTATCTGGCGACTTGCTATGACCCTGCTTCTCATAGTTGGTTCTCAGGTTTCCTGGCATGCCGTCTGTGCGTGATGGCTGTGCCCTTCCTTTCTTACCCACACATCTGCCCTCCCGGTGGGGGACTGTGCAGCCCACGGTAGGGCGATACCGGTGAGATTTACGGGAAGGCTTTCATTACTTCCCCATTGTGCTTGATGCATTTAGAAACCTTACGTCTAAGGTCTGCTTTTAATTTTGTTACAAGATGATTTTGAGGCACAGAGGGATCGGACTGCAGCTAAGGCGCTTGTCTGGCACGAGAGAGACCCGGGTTTGATTCCCCAGGATCAGGTATGATCCCGTAAGCCTGGAGCACTGTTGAGTGTGCTCCCCACTCCCCCACCCCCTAAAAAAAGGATTCTGTTTTGAGTAGAGAGTAGATTTCATTTGAAAACAAAATAGTTGCAGGTCAGAGATGGCATAACAAGCTGCACACATACTTTGTATGCAGGAGCCTTGGGTTCAATCCCCGGCACCTCACGGCCCCCAGCACCTCCAGTGTGACCCTGTACTGAAGATAATAGTAGCACTGTCCACTGTAGCACTGTCCTCCCATTGTTCATCGGTTTGCTCGAGTGGGCACCAGTAACGTCTCCATTATAAAATTTGTTACTGTTTTTGGCATCTCTAAGACTCCATGGGGAGCTTGCCAGGCTTTGCAACGAGCAGGATATTCCCGGTAGCTTGCCAGGCTCTCCAAGAGGGACAGAGGAATCGAACCCGCATCAGCCACGTGCAAGGCAAACACCCTACCTGCTGTGCTATTGCTCCAGCCCCTATAATAGTAGAAGTTTTTAAATTTAATATATATATATACATATACATATATATATTATAGTGCTGAGGAGAGATTACTTGAGAGCTGGAGCACGTGCTTTGCACGTTGGAGCCAGGTTGAAAGCAGTAATGCAGAAAGAGGCTTCTTCTTTAGTGGGGGACAATAACGCCACCCCCAAAAAAGATGTTTTCCCTGCTCTGTAAAACTGAGAAAGGGCAATTTAGGTGCCCTTGGCCGCCCAAGTCCCAGGTGGGGCTTACAGGGGCAGCTCTCTCAGGAAGTTTGTGATTCTGGCCACAAGACTGTGTACGAGAAGGTTTGCGCGGGGAGGGAGACTCAGTGGGAGATTCTTGAGGCCTGGAGTGGGCCCAGCCCCAGACCAAGAGGAAGCCAGGGTTGCCTTCTGTGCACACAGCACTAGCTCGGGTCAGCAACAGGGACCACCGAGAGGAAGTGGCCAGGAAGCAGGTCAGAGAATGGTACAGAAATTAGGGGCTTGCCTTGCACGCGGCTGAGCCAAGTTTGATCCCTGGCACCCCATATGGTCCCCGAAGCCCCACCAGGAGTAAACCCTGAGCACCACCAGGTATGGCCCCAAAAAAACAAGAATAACGACTTGCTTTCAGGTTCTCCTTTGGTTTCACAAACAGATGTCCCTGTGAGGTTCCACTGGTGACCGTGTTTCCATCTCCTCTTGGGAATGTTCCTGTAGCTGAAAACTCGTTGTCCAGAAGAAACACCTACGCCCGCGAATGTTTCATAGACCCAAGTTTTACTGCCTGCGCTTGTGCCTCAAAACCTCATTGAACATGTTTTGGGACCAGCCCCAGAGGAAAGCATCCGTCAGCGCTGAGCACAGGGAGTTTTCTTACAAGCGTGTGATTGTCTGGCGAGGGCAGGCGCTAACCAGGCCTCTGGCTCCCCACCTCTTCGCGGCAGGTCGCAGCGGAGAGAGTGAGCGCAGGCAGCAGGACAGGCGCAGAAGCACAAGCTCGGCATAAAATCCTGGACCCCTGAGAAATCACAGCACACACCTGGACAGGTACAAGCAGGAGGGCACTTGCCCTACATGCGGCTGACCCAAGGTCAATCCCCGGCACCCATTATGGTCTCCCAAGCCCCACCAGGAGTGATCACTGAGCACAGAGCCAGGAGTAAGCCCTGAGCACCCCCCTGGGGGGGCTCAGAAGACACACTGATGTGACGGAACGGTGGGGGCAGCGAGATTTCTGAGGCCCAGAGGCGAGCTGAGGCTAGACTGAGGGCAGGGCCACCTCTGGACAGGGGATATGTGCCTCAAGCCCGTGTGTTCCCGGAAGGGGCACGGAGACCCTTCAGGAAGTTCCCCAGACCTCTGAGAGGAATTCCCTGAACACTGAGCCCAGAATAGCCTCCCAGCATCGAGGGAGTGGCCCAAATCCCACACATACTGGCTCAACTGGCCAGGGAGACAGACAGCACCAAGGACAGGACACATGCTCTTCATGCAGGGTCCCAGGGTTTAGTCCCATACACCACATGGTGCCCCGGATTCAGGAGTAGACCTCAAGTTCTGCTGGGTAGGGCCAAAGCCACCCCCAACCCCCCCCCCCACACACACACACACTCCAAAGAAAAATAAGATCTTGACAATCTTCCCAGTTACACTCAGCTAAGGAAAGGTTTTTGGTTGGGGGGGTGGGCAACATCTGGTGGTACTCAGGGCCTACTCCTGGCTGCGGTGCCTGGGGGGAGCAGGGGTCACTCCTGGCTGTGATCTGGGGGCCTTGTGGTGCCAAGTGTTGTATATGGGCCACCTGCACGCAAAGCAGGTGTCCCAGCCCATCGGGCCTCAGAGAATTGATCCCTCTGCCTCTACGGAGTTTTAGCACGGCAACATTCACTGCTCTGTTTGAATGTGGTATTTGCAGCGAGGAGACAAGAATTGGGGCAGATACCGTCAATGACCCCTCCCGGAATCAAACTCCGCCTCCTCACTGACGGGTGTCCTGGAGTCTTTGAATTGAAGAGTACTGTGAAATCAATGTGACATTTTTATTTTTAAAAAAAACGCCGTCGATTCAGTCATTCAACAATTGCCAGCATGCCTTCTGGGTGCCAGATGCTGTGCAAAGCACCCAGGATGTAATAAAGAGCAAAAGGACATATTCTCTCCCCTTCTGGAGCTGGAGACTGATCAAATAAACCCCAGCCAGACTGCGACCGCAGCTGAACAAGATGCCAGGCCTAGTGCGAGCTCTCCAGGAGACGTGCCTTGAGCACCGATGCAGCCTCTCTGCCCTCCACAGGAAGTGGAGCCTGTTCTGCCCTCAGGAAGGTGGGGCAGGGGCAAAGGCGAGGGCTAAAGCCAAGGGTGAGGCCATGCGGGCGTCTTCAGCATCACCTGGAGCTCTGCCCCGATGCTGGGCGGATCTGGAGCCATGGCTTTTTAAGGGGACAAAGGTGGGCAGGAGAAGTGAGCACAGGGGTGACTGATCCCTCAGCACTGCCAGGAGGAGCCTGGAGCCCAGAGCCAGGCCAGGAGTAAGTCCTAAGCACCGACAGGTGCAACCCAAAGGGGGGAAATGGATGAGAGGATGAACCTTTATTCCACCCTGCGGTGCACATATACATTTCCAGAATGGAATTTCAATTAACATTAGGGAAGGGGAAGTTGGATAGGTATCGCAGAGGTTAAGGCGCTTGCCTTACCTCTTTCTGACCTCGTTCAAATCCCCACATGTGGTCCCCTAATGCCCTGAACATCACCAGGCATCAATCCTGAACACAGCCAAGAATAGCCGCTGAGCATCACTGGGTGTGGCCCAAAGTAAAAATTAACTTTGAAATAAAGATTAGGGGCCTGGAGAGTGGGTAAGGAGATTGCCTTGTATGCAGCCAACCCAGGTTCAATCCCCATATGGCCCCCCTGAGCACCACCAGGAGTGATTCCTGAGTGCAGAGCCAGGAGTAACCCCTGAGCAATGTTGGGTGTGGCCCCAAACCCCCGCAAGAAAAGAACACTTTTTTTTCCTGGACTATACATAAAATAATGTTGCAACTTGAAGTCAGTAACATTTTAGAGTTGTTGAAATATGTTAATCAGACTTTGATTTCTTATTATTTTTAATTTAACTTATTTATTTTGCAGTATCAGGGTTCAAACCCATGGTCTCACAAATGCAAGGCCATGAGCTAGAGTAATGGTATAGAAGTAGGGTGCTTGCCTTGTATGTGGCCGACCTAGGTTCAATCCCCAGCATCCTGTATGGTCTCCCAAGCTTGCAGGAGTAATCTCTGAGCACGGCCAGGCATGCCCCACCCCCCTAAAAAAAAAACAATGACTAAAAACAACAAAAATTCTAGGCCAATACTGTACCTCTGGCTCTGAATTGTATTCCCAAACCTAGGATATCAAATTCGCATTTAGAAAGTTCTGTCTCTAGCCAGAGAGCTAGTACAGGGCATAAAAAACTGGCCTTGGGACTGGAGCAATAGCACAGCGGGTAGGGTGTTTGCCTTGCACTCGGCCAACCCAGGTTCGATTCCCTGAGCACTCTCAGGAGCAATTCCTGAGTGCAGAGCCAGGAGTAACCTCTGAGAGTCGCTGGGTATGACCCAAAAAGAAAAAAAAGATAAAGAAAAAAGAAACTGGCCTTGCATGTAGCCTGTCCCAGTTATATGCCTACCCAGCACACACGTGGTCCTCTAAGCAGTGCCAGGAGTGACCCAAATCCCACCTCCCAACCAATTTTTTTTTTTTTAGTAAAAATAAAAGGCTCACTCTGGGTGTAGGGCAAAAGAACAAATTGGTGGCTATCTGCATGGGTCAAGATTTTCTTTCTATCATTTTATAATACTAAAATTGACTAAAGGCCTTGCTCCAATGCTAATTTTCCTCTCTCTTGCACTGCCTAATTTTTAGGTTCTCATAGGAATAGTTTCTTTGTCTCCTTTGATAATAAACACAATTCTGAGTTGATTTTAAAAAATAGCTAGAGTGCCCAGAAAGCGAACACAGTAGTGCCTGCCTTGCACACAGCTAACTTAGGTTCCATCCACAGCACCTATTTGGTCCACCCAAGCCCCCGAAGGAGTGATCCCTGAGCACAGCACCTGGGAACCAGGGCTAAGCCCCAGGCACTGCTGTTTTTGGGCATGTGGCCCAAAAACAGAAAACAGAAAGGTACGTAGGTGCACTTCCCAGAAGCCTAACTCTGTGCTGGGTCTTCTCTTTAAAAAAAAAAAAAAAAAAAAAAAGAGTTGGTAAGCAAATAGTGATGAATTTGTACTGAATTTCCTTAAGAGATGGGGGTGTGACTCGGTGCTAGATTACTTACCTTGGCATGGGTAACTCCCTGGTTTCAATCTCTGAGACCACCAAAGAAAGGAAACATCACCTCTAAAAGTTTCTTCCGTGAAAAGCTGAAAGTTTAGAGCCAGCGCAATAGTATAATGGGTGGGGCACTTGCTTTGCATATGGCCAACCTGGGTTTGATCCTCAGCATCCCTTTTGGTCCCTCAAGCACTGCCGGGAGTAATTCCTGAGTAATTCCTGAGCCAGAAGTAACCCCTCAGGATTGCTGGATATGGCCCAAAAACCTTTAAAAAAAAAAAGTAGTGGGGGAGGGGAAACCTGAAAGTTTAAAAACAGCTATTCCAGGTAATAGGGATCTAACAAAAAGTTTTGCATAAGAAAGCTGACAATATTGAAGCTGTAGCACAAAACCATGGCTCTGGCCACATTTTCGGTCAGCGATAGTACAACTGGTAACACAACAGATTAAGGGTTCAATCCCGGGCACTGTGTACAATCCCTCAAGCCCCACCAGGAGAGATCCCCGAGCACAGAGCCAGGAGCAGTTCCTAAGAATACCTGAGTGTCACCCAAAGACATAATCAAAAATTCAAAACTTGAAAAAGAGATGTTGGAGAGCTAAAGAGATAGTAGAGAGGTTAAGGCACTCGACCTGCATGTAGCTGGCCCCTGCATCAAATGAGAGTCTAGAAGCAATGTGGCTGTCACTGGCAATGGCACAATCCTTCATTCGTGGCTGGCTGCCCAAGCCTCTCA
>JAOXYA010053756.1:0-12108 GCA_028565675.1 Sorex palustris | reverse complement strand
TTCTATGCCTATAAACTTATATATATTTTCTACTTTAATGCATATAATTACCTAATTGTTTAGTGGTATTTTTCATATAAAAATTTAAAGCAACAAAGACTCAAATAAATGAATTTGGGTCACAAAATTTTCACAAAATGGCCGTTTTATCAAATATCAAGGGTTGTGCTCTTAATGTCCATACAGAAATTACTTTGTAAATACTTTGTCTTTTCCTGATTTCTTACCCTGAATATCCAAATTAATATTTTAAGTGATATTAAAATACACTTATTTATATTTAATATTTTTATATTTATCCAATGCCAATATATGCTTCTTATTTTGCATAACTGACTATTTGATTAATGCAGTTCAAAATATCCGTTTTATGAGTAGAAATTAGTGGGTCAATAAAACTACCTTCATTATTCTTTGAGCATTTTAATTTTGAGGAAATATTCTTTTTAATGGGAATTAATTAACATGAATGATAAATTATTGTTGGGTAAAACAAATGTCACTTCTACAAAGACAGTGTTATAAACATGTCTTGTCAATGATTTATCATGTGTACTACAGATGTTATCCCCAAACAGGGGAGAGGACAGAAAGTTTTATGTTACTCAAAAAACTTTTAGTTTAAAATAGTAATAATAGGAATCAGAATGACTACAGATTGATAACATATTATTTTCATGAGTCTGAGGAGTATTATTATCCTTGCCTAACTGTATGGTAGACTAGAATTATAATACCATGAAAGAAAAAATTCTCAGTTACCCCTTCCTAAGGATCACTTCCCACTGATGAAAATCAAACTGTGCATTTGAAAGATGGAGTTGGAACTTCTTAAATGCCTATTATTTATTGTACTGCATACTTCTTTGGTTTTAAAAATCATTTCAGAGTGAGCTTCATGAGCTTTGAGAGGCCCATTTTTTTTCTTGAACTACTTTATGGATAATTTTACTATTGAATTAATATCTGCAGGGCCCTAGGAAATGGCTCAGTAGGAGAGTGCCTGCCTTCCTTCCATGCACGAGGCAAACACTTTAATTCTCAGCATTGCCCCACAGGCAAACTGTGATCCTAGAATTTCTGCACTCTGTGATTCCTGGCTCCACAACAAAGTGTGCAGCTGTGATTAAGTGTGAGAGCATCCCATCTAATGTGTTCAGTCCCCACCAAGCAATAAAGTGTGTAGCAGTACCAACAAATGTGTGACCCCGAGAGAGTACCATAACCAAGTTGGGAGTATTGAAACAAACTGTGTAATACCAAATAGCAATACAACTATAGTGTGTGAACACTACAAGAACGTGTGTGGGCACCACAGTCACGTGTATGATAGATACCATTTATCACAGCAACAAAAGGAAAGGGAGAGGAAAATTGAAAATAAATTAACATAATGATATTTGTAGATTTCTTATGTGAAATCATTTAAATATATGTATTGTTTGTATGCTCCATCCATGTAGCAGAAAATTGCATGATTTCATCATTCCTTACCTATATGTAGTGTTCCATTGCATTTATATATTCCACATCTTCATGATCCGCTGATCTGTTGTTAAACTTCGATGTTACAATTCCACTGGAAAATAGAATAAAAATTAACCTAATGGGACTACATCAAATTAATATTTCTGCATGGCAAAAAGAAACCACAAACTAAAACTAAAAGAGATAACTGAATAGGAGAATAAATTTGGTGTCAACACATCAGATAAAGATTGGTATCCAAGATATATAAAGTACTCACAAAGAATAATAACAGAAAAAAACCAAAAACTCTATTAAAAAGTAGGAAAAGGAAATGAAAAAAAACTTCTCTGAGGAAGATCAATGGATTGTCAACAAGCATATAAAAAATACTCATTGTCAGTTATTAGTGAAATCCACATCAAGAAAACAATGAAATACCATCTCACACTAGAGAGAATGGCACATATCAAAAATATTGGAAACTGTCAGTTGGCAGGGATGTGGTGAAAAAGGAACTCTAATCTATTTCTAGTGGGAATATTTTCTGTTTCAACCCCTATGCAAAACAGTATCGAGGGTTTTCAGCAAACTTTAAATTGAGCTACCATACCACTGAGCAATTCAGCTCTTGGTTATTTACCTCCAGGACAGAAAAAAATGTTCATACAAAAATACATACACACCATTATTTATGACATTACATTATATTTGTACTTATTTGTATTATTTGGAATCTTATTTTTATTATTCAGTACAATTGTTTAAAGTTAGAATGAACCTAGACGTCACACAGTAGATAGAACCTCTCTGTATTAGTCTTATTCCTTCCCCTTGCTCATTGGTGATTCTTTTCTTATCTTTCCCTTTTAAATGTCCACTCATTGGGCTAGTGAAATAGTATAATATATAGGTCATTTACCTTGCACACTGCCAACCCTGAATCAATGTTTGCCATCCCACATTTAATTTCTGCCATCCCACATGGTCCTTTGAGCACTGACAAGAGTAATTCCTGAGTGCAAAGCCATGAGACATCCCTCAGCATCAACAGGTATGTCCCAAATCCCCCACCCCCTGCAAAATGAAAATGACCACTCACTTCACTAAAATGTATCTGTTAATTATCCTGTTTGGGATCAGGTGCTGAATAGGGCATTGTGTGTGTGTGTGTGTGTGTGTGTGTGTATGTATGTGATTAAAATACAGACTGTTTCACGGTTACATTTTTCCAAAATTTCTCCCTTAATTTGAAGAGATACATCTCTGAAATTTTTACCACTATTTTTGCTTAACTTTCTGAAACAATACAAGTTGTTGCTAATTATACAATAGTTCATATGATTTACATTTAAACATATGGTTAATTAATAACACATACTCTTTTGATTTATTTTGGTTATTTTGTACTGTTAATACATCGGTAGTGCTTAGGACCTACTTCTTACTCTGTGCTCAAGGATCACCTTTGTCAGTGCTTTTGGGAACATACATGTGGTACAAGAGTGCTGATATGGTCTTTGCTGGTTACAGAAAAGACACTCAGGAGCAGAAATGAGTCAAGCTGGCTGAATACTGTTTAGACTCATGACCAAAGTAATCATGAGTAAATTATACAGTGATATTTTTATGTTTTCATATTTAGAGATGTTATGTAGCAATAGACTGTTAAAATATAAGAAAAACAGCAAAATGAAAGATTTATTTTTCTTCTTCTAGTGCCATGAATTGAACTGCGGAGTTAGATATACAAAGCAAGTTTTCTACTGAGCACTGTCTTTGGCCCACAAAAATGTTTTTTGATAATTGACTATATCTAACATCTAGCTGATCACACAGTTTTGTGTACATGCAAGTGGTAGTTTCTACAAAGTGGTGTTGTTAGTCTTACAGAAAATATCTCATCAAAGCACTTAAGACTTAAAAGGGAAGGGCTTAAACCTAAGTCAGTAAGAGGAACTTTTATTTCTGATGAAACAGAGTTTTTCTTAGTCAACTGATTGACCTTTTACTTTCAATTGAACTGTTAGTCTATGCTGTGTTTTTTTTTTTGACAACAGAAGAAAATATTAATTGCCTAAAACGTTTATGGAACTTATAAAAAATAGTGATTACTTAGACTGCCTTATGCCTCTTCTGGATGTAGCAACTCCATATTTAGCCAATTGTCTCCAAATATACATTTAATATTTATTCTTTAGTTGTAAAATTCCTAATATTAATACTTAAAATAAGTGCTGTCACTGTCACTGTCCTCCCATTTTTCATCAATTTGCTCGAGCGGGCCCAGTAACATCTTCATTTTGAGACTTGTTACTGTGTTTGGTATATTGAATACGTCACGGGTAGCTAGCTTGCCAGGCTTGTCGTGTGGGCGAGACACTATCGGTAGCTTGCAGGGCTCTCTTAGAGGGGCAGAGGAATCGAACCCGGCTCGTCAAGGCTCACTGCACTCAAGGCAAACTCCCCAACGCTGTGCTATCGCCCCAGACCAAAAATAAGTACAAACATTTAAAATAGATCATACATTCCTCAGATTTTCTGGATGATATAATAGTTATCTATGTTTGTAAGACTAGCATATAAAAGTATAAAGTATATGTATTATAATTTCTCTCTTCTTACAATGATCTGGACTGGATATCTGTTGCAATAATTCTGTAATCTTCCAGGGATATTTTTTTTCTTACATACAACAGCTAATATTTTCTAATTCAGGGACTATATGAAAAAATAATATTTGACATGATACTCTCCAATTCCATCCAAGTTGCCATAAACTGTTGGACTTTATTATTTCTTGTGACCACATAGTATTTCACTGTGTATACTTCTTTATCCATTCATCTGTTTTTGGATATTGCTTAGAGCACAACAGAAACAGAGATGGTTTCACTCAACTGTAGTATACTAAGTAAGAAATCAAAAATATGAACAACGTTAATCAGTTGTAAACCTTTTATACTGGATTAAAACACTGAGAGTGTCAGGCTTGGGAAGCTAGAGGAAGAGGGGGATGAATCAGTTGATGGAAAATAATATAGAACATACATTTTCGAGCACATATGTGATTCTATGGAATGTAGTAGTGTTCACTAAAACTATAACTATCAATCAACAAATCATGGGGTTTGGGAGGGTGGGACAAAATATTGTCTTAGAGGTGAAATAGGGACAAAAGTGAAGGTCATGGACATTTCAATGATGGTGGTGTGCAGCAACATTTTTCAGTACCATAAAGTTAAACACTATTATAGCTCTATTACCAAAGCTTAATAACTTTTTTATAAAAGAATATTGAGAAGTCAATCATTGGTCACACATCTAGACTACATTAATAAGAACTTTTATTTTTAATATTGTTTTCATTGTCAGCATTAATAAAACTCATAAGCTTACAAAAATCATCAATAGGAAGTAGCTTTATTCTGTTGCAGAGCAAGAGAGAAAACTATATAGTACTTGGAGATTTTTTAATGTCTGTTTCTGCTAAGTGTGTTTCTCTGTTAACAATTATAAGAGAAAGTATTCTGATTGATCTGGAATACATTTTGGAGGTGACCAATGTAGAAACTATGAAGAAGAAAATGTTATTTCTGTTGTTATTTCTGTTTGTATTTCTGACACAATAGGAATAGCTGTTCATGTTCCTCAGTTTCAGTACCTAGCCATGCCATTTTTCCCTAGCTCTAGAAAAAAGTTCTCTAACATAATCATAAACCAAAAACCAAATTATTTGTTTGGGGCACTAAGCCAAAGATTTGTAGAATTCACTTCCCCTTTGGAATTTATTTTGTGCTGTTTCTCTTTCTCTCTTTTTTTTTTTTTTTTGCAGCTTTTGATAGGTACAGTCTAGTATTTGATCTAAAAAATCAAAACCCTGGATCCTGTTCAGAGTTATCTCTGGAGCATAGATATTTAGGATAATTATATGATAATAATGCCACTGGGTCAAATGAATAGAAGTACAAGGTCAATTTTAAACAAGAGAGTTTTATAAAAGCAAATATCAGTATTATTGAGATATTAGAAATTCCACTGAAGAATGTTTAAACGTAGAAGAAGTAATGATTTTATTACTAAAATATCATTATAATATGTTTTGGCTCTCTTTTTTTAATATTAGCATGAGAACAATGGACAAATGGACAGGGATGAATGGAGACGTTACTGGACTGGTGCCTGCTTGAGCAAATCGATGAGTAACAGGATGTCAAGTGATCAAGTGATGAGAACAGTGGTCTCTGGATATTCATTATCCAGCAAAGCCGAAACCCCGATGTCCTTGAGTTTAGGTTCTAGTAGCAGAGATCCCAGTTACATAACTAGATGGATTTTTATCTTCTGACGTGTTCAGGTCGACTGGGGGTAGAAAGTGGGGGTGGAATAATACCCCCAGATAGAAGAAGCAACACTGCAAAGGGTACTGTGGTATAACACGATTTGATGGACCAGAGAGATGGATGGCTCAAGGGTTAGAGTTCATACTTAGCATGCAGGGGCCCCAAGTTCAGTCTGGCAACACGCGTTCCTCCGAATAGCACCAGTCCCCAACTCATCCCCTTTGACATGACCCTGCGCCTGGAAAGTTCTGACAGCCTTTAATATTGGTGAGGTGAAGGGTGGTGAGAGATGGAGCAGGGGCAAAGTATGAGCTGGGGTCCAAGGCTCTTACATGCCTCCCGAAGCAATGTGAATTTTCTGCATTGAAAGTTATTAGATTGAAGAAAGGAGGAAGACATGGTCTGTGTGTGGTGCAACCACATTTGCAGGTGAGGATAGGTGGGAGTTTGTCCGTTGAGTTCTCTGTGAGTAGCATAATAAAGGTTCATCTAAGGAATGTTTTAGCCTTGATCGGGGAGTGGTGGGAACTTGCCAGTAGAGATGAGACAGAAGGTAGATGAACTGTTTGGTACAGAGAAGTCTCCACTCCCGCAGCCTTTATTTTTGTCTGACTGCTACCTGTAATGGTGGTTTCTGGCTCTTCCATTCCTATATTTAGGAAGCTGGGGGTTTGCTAACACCAACTGCCCCATGACTTTTAGCCCACGTGAGTGATATGTGTTCAGGGATGAATCGGATTACAACCATACACATTTCATGAATGCTTTCTTCATTTGCATTCACTTCCTTCAAAGTTTTATATAAATAGAGCTTCAAAAGTCAAGTGTGTTGGCATGTTACAAATCTTCCCTATCTCTAGTCTCTTTCAACTCCCTTAGATTTTTTTTTAAATTTGCCTTCATATTTTTAAAGGCCGTGTTTATTTACATTGTCATTCCTTGATACTTTTCAGTTCTACTTATTATCTATTGGTCAGTGGTTAATATGGAGATCTATCCCCCAAAATAGTAATAGAACTACCGTGTGATCCAGCGATAGCAGTTCTTGACATCTATCTCCAGAACACAAAAACACAACTTCAAAAGAATCTCTGCACACCTATGTTCAAAGTCAAGATATGGAAACAACCCAGATGGCCAACTGCAGATGAATGGGTTAAGAAGTGGTGTGGGGCTGGAGCGATAGCACAGCGGGTAGGGCATTTGCCTTGTACGTGGCTGACCCAGGTTCGATTCCCAGCATCCCATATGATCCCCTGAGCACCGCCAGGAGTAATTCCCGAGTGCAGAGCCAGGAGTAACCCCTGTGCATCGCCCAGGTATGACCCAAAAAGCAAAAAAAAAAAAAGTTGTGTGCATAGATTCTTTTGAAGTTATATATATATATGTATGTATATACATACATATATATATAGTGGAATACTATGCAGGTCTAAGAAAGGACAAAAACCATGCAATCTGTAGCAGCATGAATGGAACTAGAGGAGATGATAGAGTGAAGTGGGTCAAAGGGACAGATACAGAGTGATCTCTCTCATATGTGGGACTTATTAAAGATACACAGCGAGGGAGCAATAAAGCACCAAGGCAACATAATTGGGGAACACATCCAACCAGCTGAATTGGTGCAGGAGGGCTGAAAGAGATGGGCATTGGGGTCCTTGGGGGAAGGATGTGGGTACACTGGTGAGGGGCGTGTGTTGGAATCCTGTGCATTACAAATCATTGTTAACAGTATTGTGAACCATAAAAATATCAATTTAAAAAAAAGAGACACTGGAAACAAACTTTCTGGGTGTTTAAGCAAAAGTTCAATTACATACTGAGCTTGGTGCACCTGGGCCAGGTACTTAACATTATAACGTCTTGGTGTCTTCTTCTGGAAACTGGATGTAGTAAGATCAAATTTATTTCAACATATGTAATCTTCTCAAAGAGGTGCTTGTTAGCTTCTATTTTATACTATTATTATTGTTATTATTATTAGCTTCCTGTTGGAAGAGCAAGCATCACACACACACACACACACACACACACACACACTCGCATGTTTCTCCCTCCAGTTTCCCATACCAGGATATGAATAAATTGACACTGATTGATATGCCGGGCTTTTGTTTTCGCACAGTATTTCCGTTGTTGTTGTTGTTGTTGTTGTGCTTCTGGTTTCCTCTGAAGTTTTCATTGCCTGGTTGTTTTCATCTGCTTTCACCATGGTCCCCCATGGGAAAGTGCTATTTGCAGCAAGCACAGTGGTCAGTGGGGGGATACTGATCAACTTCAAGGCCCTTGGCTGAGGCTGAGAGGCACACAGCTGCATGCCTGATGCCCCACACACAGTGTGCCCACAAGATGTGTGTACCTGCTGCCAGTTCATCCTCAGACTGCTCACTGGGGGGTGGAAGCCTTCTCTCAGTGCATGCCAATATGTGCAATATTAAAAAACAAATATTTATTTGGAGGTGGTTTTGTTTTCGGGGATGGGGGCATGGGTCTGGGCCACACCTGGTGATGCTAAGGGATTGTTCCTAGAAGTGCCTGGGGTCATGAAGTGCCAAGAATCGAACCTGGGTCTTCAGTGTGCAAAGAGTGCACTCGGCCTCTTGAGCTCTCTCTGGCCTGTTCCTTTGTTGTGCAATCTAACCTCGGACATGTTCTTGCTGCCCTACTCAGTGCTGTGTGGGTTGTCCGCCTCCTGGACCTGCTGGGCTGATGTCCAGGCTTCTCCCTCACTGGTCAGTGCATCTCCTTTGCCTCTCTCAAACAG
The DNA here is from genome assembly GCA_028565675.1 of Sorex palustris. Classification (NCBI taxonomy): domain Eukaryota; kingdom Metazoa; phylum Chordata; class Mammalia; order Eulipotyphla; family Soricidae; genus Sorex; species Sorex palustris. Next base: position 3,531 of record JAOXYA010053756.1, on the reverse strand, counting down.
ATGATTGGATCATCCGTTTCTTTTTTTTAATTTTTTTTTCCTTTTTGGGTCAAACCCAGCGATCTTCAGGGGATACTCCTGGCTCTGCACTCAGAAATTATTTCTGGTAGTGCTCAGGGGAACATATGGGATGCTGGGAATCAAACCCGGGTCATCCGCATCCAAGACAAATACCCTATCTACTGTACTATTGCTCCAGCCCCGGATCATTTGTTTCTTGAATCATACTTCATCTGTTTTTTTTTTTCCTCATGCCAGTAGAACACTGCCTGCAAGTTTCTTCAGAATGTGTGGAAAAGATTACTTTTATAGGCTGTCTGTCAGGAATATTTTGGGTTGCAGATTACAGAAAACCAAACAGCAAATTAAATAAAAAGGATGCACTTTGTAGGGACCGAGGAATGGCCCTGTGGCTAGAAGTATGTACTTTGCCAGGTTTGATGCCCAGTGCCACCCACGTGCACTGAGAGTGCCTGATCCTGGTGGTGTTGGTGTCTGGGACTCCTCGCTCTGCAGCAAAGTGTGTCTCTCTAGCACACAGACACGTGCATGTGTGTGTGTGTGTGTGTGTGTGTGTGTGTGTGTGTGTGTGAGAGAGAGAGAGAGAGAGAGAGAGAGAGAGAGCACTGCAGCTAGAGTTTACAACTCCCAGCAAGCACTGCGTGTAAAGACAGCGAGAGCTGAGGAGATTACTCAGAGGGGTGGAGCACACACTTTGCGTGAGGTCCCATGTTTGACTCCTCACCGTATGTTCCCCACACAGCATGTATAACCTCCCCAAATATAACACACCAAGTATGATCTCACCCACCCTCCAGGTACTACCCTCATGTTCCCCAACACCACAGACCTGAGCAGTACCGCATCACCAGGCCAGGTCCCCAAACCATCAGGCCCACACTGCTGGACCAAGCATTGTCAAGGCTGGCCCCACGATCCCTTAGTACCACCGGGGAGGCCCCTATATTTAAAAATCAGAAACTACAATTCCACTGCTTCGACGAGCCTCACCCAGAAATTAATCTGTTGGAAAACTCAGCTATGTGGGTTTTGTGACTGAAATCTCCAGGTTTTCATGGAGTCAGGGATGGGCTATTTTCCTCCACCTCCTTGAACTTCCAGAAGCCCTGGCAGTCACCCCTTCCCCAGACTGTCACCTAAATCACACTATCCAAAAGTTTAACTCCAGTGGTATACCCCCATTAAAAACTTTGGACATCCTGGAGTCACTGTCAAGTCACTATCACTGTCCTCCCATTGTTATCAGTTTGCTTGAGCGGGCCCAGTAACGTCTCTGTTGTGAGACTTGTTATTACTGTGTTTGGCATATCGAATACATCACAGGGAGCTTGCCAGGTTTTGCCATGCGGGTGAGATACTCGTGGTAGCTTGATAGGCTCTCCAAGAGGGGCAGAGGAATCGAACTCGAGTCGGCCATGTTGGCTGCGTGCAAGGCAAACGCCATACCCGCTGTGCTATCGCTCCAGCCCATCCTGGAGTACAACCCTCACTTGTGGCCATGTGACATCTCAAACTCTATAACACTGATAAACCAGTAGTAGCACACCTGATTGGATGGGATATCATGTGGATGGCAATCTTTCTCAATTAACAAAATATACACAGAAAGTTTAATCTGTAACAACATTTTATTAATCTCTTATACAAGGCAGGAGTGATAGCACAGTAGGTAGGTGTTTGCCTTGCATGCGGCCGACCCAGTTTCAATTCCTCTGTCCTTCTCGGAGAGCCTGGCAAGGTACTGAGAGTATCCCGCCTGGCAAGCTTCCCATGGCATACTCATATGCCAAAAATAGTAACAGCAAGTCTCGTAATGGAGATGTTACTGGTGCCCGCTCAAGCAAATCGATGAACAACGGGAGGGACAGTGCTACAGTAGTTATACAAGGGCTTGATGGCTCCATGGTGAGATACAACAATCTTTAATAATTTTATTCTAAGAATGCATTTTTTAATCATCCTTTTAGGAAATCATTTGTAACAACACGCAACATAAAATAAATTATTGAGGGCATGCTATGGTGACAGGCTTAAGGGGTGGTTGGGAAATTTGGAAATAATGGTGGTGGGAAGGTCCAATGATGTTGGGATTGGGATTGAAATATTGAATGTCTGCAACTAAACGGATGATTTTATAAAGTCATCTAAAAATTTAAAAAAATCAGAAACTACAACAACAAAACACGTGATAATTGTGACAGGACTCCATCCCTAGATAGCATGCACACGAGCACCAAGTGAGCCCTGGAGAGCACTGACCAATGAGTGTGACCCCAGGCAAGCACAAGTGTGAGCCTGCACTCTCAGGCGAGCTCCACGACCATGTGTGTGAACGCCACAATCAGCGTATGGCCCCACAGAGCACTGTACACCAAGGGGGTGTGAGCACAACGAAACACTTACACCCTGAGGAGCAGGAGGGTGGGGAGCACCTTCACACTGGGGAGGAGAAGTTGAGTGAGGGAGAATCTGAATTCTGAGGACAAGGAACACCTGTGTCCTGAGGAGGAGGAGGAGAGTGGGGAGCAGTTGCACACTGAGGAGGAGGATGGGGAGCACTTGCATCCTGAGGAGGAGGAGGAGAAGGAGGTGGGGAGCAACAGCATCCTGCGAACAAGGAGCATCTGTATCCTGAGGAGGGTGAGGAACACCTTCGTCCTGAGGAGGAGGCTGGGGAGCACCTGCGTCCTGAGGAGGAGGGTAGGGAGCACCTTCGTCCTGAGGAGGAGGGTGGGGAGCACCTGCGTCCTGAGGAGGAGGGTAGGGAGCACCTTCGTCCTGAGGAGGAGGGTGGGGAGCACCTTCGTCCTGAGGAGAAGGGTAGGGAGCAACTGCATCCTGAGGGCTGGAGGAGGTCCAGAGAGCACCTGCCCCCTGAGTATGGAGGAAAGAGATGAGATCTTGATCCAGTAATCCAGTCTTGATCCGGATTATTGGATGAATCCTTTCAGTGGTTCTGTGGTAAGTGTCTGTGGTAGGAACTAGTTCTATGATTATTCCACAGACGGAGAAAATGTCCTCATATTATGGTCCCCCCCCCCCACTCCCGTTTCCAAAACACATCCAGTGACTCCCTCCTAAACGGAAATTCTGGGATCCCAGAGGAGACCACCAGGGGATGCTAAGGAGCACCTCCCACCTGTAAACAATGGACTGTGGACTTCGACCTCAAATCTGGGTTTCAGTTCCAGTGCGGCTGTGTGATCCCCAGCTAGTTATGCAAACAGACCGCTCCCATTGTCTGTGAAAATGAGTCGAAGTCATTCCTTGTGTACAAAGAAGACGGCCTATGAATAGGTGACATAGTTCCTACGTCATACTATGCAAGAAATACTCATGCCTTGCTCCCTTTTGGAAATGGTGGAGTCCTGCTTTTGATGTAGGAAGGTAGTCAGGGAAGGCCCCCTCCCGAGGAGGCAATGACAAAAGCCAGCCCTGCAGAAAATAGGAAAACAGGAACTAAGGCTTAATGAGACCCTCACCTGGCTCCAGCAACAGACCCAAAGAAGC